>PISX010013436.1:0-56763 GCA_004024625.1 Mellivora capensis | reverse complement strand
ACCCAGGATGTGGTCTATTCTGGAGAATGTTCCATGTGCACTAGAGAAGAATGTGTATTCTGTTGCTTTGGGATGAAATGTTCTGAATATATCTGTGATGTCCATCTGGTCCAGTGTGTCATTTAAGGCCTTTATTTCCTTGTTGATCTTTTGCTTGGATGATCTGTCCATTTCAGTGAGGGGAGTGTTAAAGTTCCCTACTATTATTGTATTATTGTCAATGTGTTTCTTTGATTTTGTTATTAATTGTTTTATATAGTTGGCTGCTATATCCATGTTAGGGCATAGATAATTTAAATTGTTAGATCTTCTTGTTGTACAGACCCTTTGAGTATGATAAAGTGTCCTTCCTCATCTCTTGTTATAGTCTTTGGCTTAAAGTCTAATTGATCTGATATAAGGATTGCCACCCCAGCCTTCTTCTGATGTCCATTAGCATGGTAAATTGTTTTCCACCCCTTCACTTTAAATCTGGAGGTGTCTTTGGGTCTAAAATGAATTTCCTGTAGGCAGCATATTGATGGGTTTTGTTTTTTTATCCATTCTGATACCCTGTGTCTTTTGATTGGGGCATTTAGCCCATTAACATTCAGGGTAACTATTGAGAGATATGAATTTAGTGCCATTGTATTGCCTGTAAGGTGACTGTTACTGTATATTGTCTCTGTTCCTTTCTGATCTACTACTTTTAGGGTCTTTCTTTGCTTAGAGGACCCCTTTCAGTGTTTCCTGTAGAGCTGGTTTGGTGTTTGCAAATTCTTTCAGTTTTTGTTTGTCCTGGAAGCTTTTTATTTCTCCTTCTCTTTTCAATGTTAGCCTAGGTGGATATAGTATTCTTGGCTGCATGTTGTTCTCGGTTAGTGCTCTGAATATATCATGCCAGTTCTTTCTGGCCTGCCAGGTCTCTGTGGATAAGTCCACTGCCAATCTAATATTTTTACCATTGTATGTTACAGACTTCTTTTCCCGGGCTGCTTTCAGTATTTTCTCTTTGTTGCTAAGACTTGTAAATCTTACTAGGTCATTGGTTGTGGACCTATTCTTATTGATTTTGAGGGGGGTTCTCTGCACCTCCTGGATTTTGATGCTTGTTCCCTTTTCCATATTAGGTTAATTCTCTACAATAATTCTCTCCAATATGCCTTCTGCTCCCCTCTCTCTTTCTTCTTCTGGAATCCCAATTATTCTAATGTTGTTTTGTCTTATGGTGTCACTCACCTCTCAAATTCTCCCCTCGTTGTCCAGTATTTGTTTGTCTCTCTTTTGTTCAGCTTCTTTATTCTCTGTCATTTGGTCTTCTATATCACTAATTCTTTCTTCTGCCTCACATATCCTAGCAGTAAGAGCCTCCATTTTTGATTGCACCTCATTAATAGCTTTTTTGATTTCAACTTGGTTAGATTTTAGTTCTTTTATTTCTCCAGAAAGGGCTTTTATATCTCCAGAGAGGGTTTCTCTAATATCTTCCATGCCTTTTTCGAGCCCGGCTAGAACCTTGAGAATCGTCATTCTGAACTCTAGATCTGACATATTACCAATGTCTGTATTGATTAGGTCCCTAGCCTTTGGTATTGCCTCTTGTTCTTTTTTTTGTGGTAAGTTTTTCTGCCTTGTCATTTTGTCCAGATAAGAATATATGAAGGAGCAAATACAATACTAAAAGGGTGGCAAAGACTCTGGGAAAATGTGCTTTAACCAAATCAGAAGAGAACCCATATCATGGGGGGGAGAAAGGGGATAAAAAGAAGTTCAGAAAAAAAAAAAGAAAAAAAAAGAAAACAAATTTAAAAAAGTATAAAAAAGAAAACATATATATATATTAGACTGGAGACTAGAACAGGGTCACCCACTTAATTTTGGGAGTATTTTGGTCTCTTAGAAGAAACTACCTCCCAAAATTTTAAAGAATGAAAAACATATATAAGGGTAAACATAATGAAGGGATGGAATATGCCTATAAAGATGAAAAAAATTTTTTTTAAATTTCTAAAAAAGGAGTTGATAAAGTAAGTTGGTTGGGAGAATAAAGGAAAAGAAAGTGGAGAGATTTTGCTCAGGCTGGAGCCTAGAACAAGCCCGGAGCTAGATTTAGGGTATATTTTGATCTATTAGAAGAAGTTGTACCCCAAATTTTTTAGAAGAAAAAACTCTGTATATCCAAAAATAAAGTTAGATACAATGAAGGATAAAATATGACTATAATAATGAAGGTTCAAAAAAGATTTTTTTTTAATGAAAGGTATTGTTAAGATAAACTAGTTAAAAAACATCAAAAGAGAAAGGGTAAAAGTTAAAAAAAATTTAGAAGAAGAAAAAAAATTAAAAAAAAAATTAAATTAACTGCAAGACTAAAGAATCATGGGGAGAAAGCCATGAATTCCATGCTTTGCTTTCTTCTCCTCTGGAATTCCACTGTTCTCCTTGGTAAGTGAACTTGGTCTTGGCTGGATTTCTTGTTGATCTTCTGGGGGAGGGGCCTGTTGTAGTGATTCTCAAGTGTCTTTGCCCGAGGCAGAGCTGCACCGCCCTTACCAGGGGCCGGGCTAAGTAATCCGCTTGGGTTCGCTTTCGGGAGCTTTTGTTCCCTGAGCGCTTTCCGTAGAGTCCGGAGGACGGGAATGAAAATGGCAGCCTCCCAATCTCCGGCCCAGAGGAGCCGAGAGTTCGGGGCCCCACTTCTCAGTGCGCCCTCAGAGAAAAGCCCCAGCCACTCCTGTCTCCCTGTCCCCTGGCCGCGCTCTGAGCCTACCCAGCCTGCGACCGGTTCAAGGTAACCCCGAGCTGAGAGCTCACTCCTCGGCTCTGTCTGTGTAGCCGGCTTCCCGCTCCGATACCTGCAAGCTCTGCGACACTCAGACACCCTCGATCCTTCTGTGACCCTGCAGGACCTGGGGCCATGCTGACCCCGCGTGGGCTTCACCCCGGTTTAGCCTCTGGAGCGATGTCCCTCCGTGGAGCAGACTTTTAAAAGTCCCGATTTAGTGCTCCATTGCTCCGCCGCTTGCCGGGAGCCGGCCCCTCCCCCGCGGTCTATCCTCCCATCGCTTTCGAGTCACTTCTCCGCCGGTCCTACCTTCCAGAAAGTGGTCGATTTTCTGTTTCCAGAATTGCTGTTCTTCCTCTCTTTGATCTCCCGTTGGATTTGTAGGTGTTTGCAATGGTTTGATGAGCTATCTAGTCGATCTCTTGCTACCCGATGTCGTCTCAGCTGCTACTTCTCTGCCATCTTGACTCAAAATCCTGTCACAGTCCTTTTGCCTGAAGAGCTTCCTCTAACATTTCTTGAGTTGTAGCTATTCTGGCAATGAATTATTTCAGCTTTAGTTTTTCTGAAAAAGTCTTTATTTAACCTTCAAGTTTGAATGGTATTTTCCCTGGGTAAAGAAGGCTTGTATGTTAGTTTAATTCTCTGGTACTTTCAAGATGCCACTTTCTTGTCTTCTGACTTGCATCATTTCTGACTGCTGTAATTCTTATCTTTGTGTTTCTTTGTACATAGTTTATTTATTTATTTTTTCTGGATATCTTCAAGATTTTCCTTATTTTTGGTTTTCAGCAGTGAGACTAAGTGTGTGTGTGTGTGTGTGTGTGTGTGTGTGTGTGTTTAATTTATCCTCTCTGGGATTCTGTAAATTTCTGGGTCTATGGCTTGATGTTGTTCATAATTTTGGAAAATTTCTTGGTCATTATCTCTTCAAATATTTCTTCTGCCCTATTTTCCCTCTCTCCTTCCCTCCCTCCCTCCTTTCCTTCGTTTTTTCCTATGACTCCAATTATTCATATATTGGGCCATTTGATATTGTGGAACAGTTTTTGGATGCAGTTTTTTATTCACTTTTTTCTCTTTGTGTTTCAGTTTGTATAATTTCTTGACCTATCTTAAAGTTTTATTGAGTTTTTTTTTCCCCCTCAGCTGTAATAAGTCTATCTAAGTAATTCTACATTTCTGGTATTGTGTTTTTTATTTCTAGCACTTCCATTTGACTCTTTCTTATCGTTTTCATTTCTGCTGATAGTCCCCATCTACTCATACATTAAAAAAAAAAATGGCTGTTGGGGCACCTGGGTGGCTCAGTGGGTTAAGGCCTCTGCTTTTGGCTCAGGTCATGATCCCGGAGTCCTGGGATCGAGCCCCGCATCTGGTTCTTTGCTCCGCAGGGAGCCTGCTTCCTCCTTTCTCTGCCTGCCTCTCTGCCTACTTGTGATCTTTGTCTGTCGAATAAATGAAAAAAATCTTTTAAAAAATGGCTTTTACTCTAAAGAGCTCCTCCTTATTGTTCTTTCCTACCCACATGAGTGGAGTTTGTTATGATCAAAGAGTTCTTCAAAGTTAATGCATATACACGCACCCCCTTCCCTCACCACACCTGACTTTTGTTTCATTATAATGTTAGTCATAGTAACTAGGAAAATAAGTCTGGTCCTGATTTCTTCAGGACTGGGGAAGTCAGTTATCTAAGATAGATTCAGAACTCCACTAGTGATGCTAGAATCTCCTTTTCATTTTCTAGACTGTAGCTTGCTCTTTTGTGTCATCCCTGTTTCATGTTTATAGTGTGATCCAGATAATATATAGGGATCTTCTGAATACCAAGACAGACCTAGTCAATCAATCTTAGCATTCTCTTTGGTTGAGCCTAAGCATATATCAGAATTTTTTTTTTGTTGTTTTGTTTTGTTAACACAGTGCTCTAAGCTACCGTGACCAAATTATCAGATTTGACTTCTGAGATTAGTTTTGCTTATCAATATATAGTATTGACCTATAGTTGGACAATAGAATTACCAGGGAAGTTTATTTATTTATTTATTTTTTATTCTTTTAAAAGATTTTACTCATTTATTTGACAGAGATCACAAGTAGGCAGAGAGGCAGGCAGAGAGAGAGAGAGAGGGAAACAGGCTCCCCGCTGAGCAGAATCCCCGATTCGGGGCTCAACCCCAGGACCCTGAGACCATGACCTGAGCTGAAGGCAGAGGCCCAACCCACTGAGCCACCCAGGCGCCCCTCCAGGGAAGCTTTAAAAACTGCAGGTCATATTGTTATTTTTTAAGGTGCTTTTATATTTTTGAGATATGTGCAACATATTTATGGATGAGATCATGTCGAACCATTTCAGAGATAGTTGTAGATATTGTGATTTTTTTTATTCCTAAATACTTCAGCCTGTTTCTTATAAAAACAAGAGCATGCTCTAGTGTAGCTAAAATAGAGATATAACACTTGGGAAATTTAAAATTGATACAATTCTATTATCTAATATATTTAATATTATCCCCTAGCATGAGACTTTATTCAAATATTCCCAATTATCTCAATAATATCTTTTATTAGAATTTTATAATCACCCAAGAGATAATCAAGGATCACACACATTGTAGTTAGTTATCTGTCTCTTTTGTTTCCTTTAATCAAGAGCAGCTCTCCAGCTTTTTTTAGGCTTTTATGACATTGAAATTTCTGGATTTCAGGCCAGGCATTTTATAGAATGTTCTTTGATTTGGGCTTACTTGATGTTTCCTCAAGGTTAGACTCAGGTCATAAAGTTTTAACAGGAATACCACAGAAGTAATTTGTATCCTCAGTGTGTCATATCAAGAGGCAATTGCTGTCAGTTGTCCCATTATTAAGTTTGGTATTAAGTTTGATTACTTAGAGTGCTAACTGCCAGGTTCATTGTATTTTTATTTGTAATTCATACATATTCTGTGAAGCAATACTTTCAGACTGTATAAATATTCCTTTATGCCCCAGTTTTTCACTCAGTGATTTAAGCACACTTTGATGATTCTTGCCTGAATCTATTATTCCTACAGTGGTTCTAAAATGATGGTTTTCTATTTCTATCATTCCTACCACAAGCATTGGTTGGCATCCTTTCTTTTTCTTTTCTTCTCTTTTTAAGTACGGGTATAGACTCATGGATTTTAGTTCATTTATTTATTTATTTATTGGTGTCTAGTATTTTATTTTCCTTTTTTAAGTTTTTTTACTTTAATTCCAGTATAGTTAACATACAGTGTTACATTACTTTCAGGTGTATAATATAGTGATTCAGTAATTCTATACATTATTCAGTGCTCATCATGATAAATGTACTTTTAATCCCCTTTATCTATTTCACCCATTCTTTCCCACTTCCCCTCTGATATGCTTTATTTTAAACACAGACCCTCAGTTAAAGTTATTATTTTTTTTAAACATTTTTTTTAAAAAAAGATTTTATTTATTTATTTGACAGAGAGAGATCACAAGTAGGCAGAGAGGCAGAAAGAGAGAGAAGGGGAAGCAGGCTCTCTGCTAAGCAGAGAGCCTGATGCTGGCCTCGATCCCAGGACCCCAAGACCATGACCTGAGCTGAAGGCAGAGGCTTAACCCACTGAGCCACCCATGTGCCCCTATTATTAATGAATGAATGAATGAATTTTTAAAAATTAAAAAAAAAAAAGATTTTATTTTACAGAGAGAACAAGCAGGGGGAGCAACAGAGGGAGAGGGAGAAGCAGACTCCCCACTGAGCAGAGAGCCCCCAATTCTCTTTTCAATAAGAACATTTTACTGGAAGCATACTTCATGGTTTTTTTTTAATTAAAGATTTTTAAAAAGATTTTATTTATTTATTTGACAGAGCTCACAAGTAAGCAGAGAGGCAGGCAGAGAGAGAGGGGGGAGCAGGCTCCCTGCTAAGCAGAGAGCCCGATGTGGGGCTCGATCCCAGGACCCTGGGATTATGACCTGTGCCAAAGGCAGAGGCTTTAACCCACTGAGAATACATGGTTTTAAAGATATATAAAAAACATTTTCAGGGGCACATGGGTGACTCAGTTGGTTAAGCTTCTGCCTTCGGCTCAGTTCATCATCCCGATCCCAAGCCGGGGGATCAAGCCCCATATCAGGCTCCCTGCTCAGTGGGGAGCCTGCTTCTCACTCTCCCTCTGCTGCTTCCCCCACTTCTGCTCTCTTGCTCTCTCTCTGTCAAATAAATAAATAAAATATTTTTAAAAATTCCACTCAAGAAAAATGAAATGCACATTTCTTCAAGTACACACAGAGGAATTTCCTGCTAGAACACATAGAAAGATATATAATAAGATGTGGTATATATATACACACAATGGAATACTATGCAGTCATCAAAAGGAATGAAATCTTCCCATTTGCAACAACATGGACTGAACTAGAGGGTATTATGTTTAGCAAAATTAGTCAATCTGAGAAAGATTATTATCTTATGATCTCCCTGATATGAGGAATTTGAGAGACAAAGTGGGGTTTGGTGGGTAGGGAAGGAAAAAATGAAACAAGTTGGGATAGGGTGGGAGAAAAACTGTAAGAGACCCTTAATCTCACAAAACAAACTTAGGATTGCCAGGTAGAGGGGGATAAGGAGAGGGTGGTTGGGTTAAGGACATTGGGGAGGGTATGTGCTATGGTGAGTGCTGTGAAGTGTGTAAGCCTGATAATTCAGAGACCTGTACTGTTGGGACTAATAATACATTATATGTTAATAAAAAATAAAATAAAATAAAAACAGAAAAAAGTTTTCAATGATTTAAAAGAAAAAAAGAGAAAGAGATATAATAAATATTACAAATTTAGGAAGACTGAAATTATTCCAAATATCTTTTCCACCTACAGTGGTGAAAAAAGGTTAGTGACACAAAGTAGGAAAAATCTATAAATATTAAGTATTTAATACATAAAAATTAAACAGCACTCTACTGTACAAGCAATGGGCCAAGTAAGAAATCAAACAACAAATCAAAATATGTCTCAAAACAAAAGAAAAAGAAAGCACAATATTGTAAAACCTATGGGATGCAACAAAAGCAGATGTTGGAGTGAATTTATGCTATAATCACTTATATTAAAAAAGTTCAGGGATGCTTGGTTGGCGCAATCAGTTAAGTGGATGCCGTGGGCTTGGGTCATGATCTCAGGGTCCTGGGATTGAGTCCTGTGTTGGGCTCCTTGCTCAGCTGGGAGCCTGCTTCGCTTACTCCCTCTGCCTGCCACTCTGCCTGCTTGTACTCTTTCTCTCTGCCAAATAAATAAAATCTTAAAAAAAAATAAAAAGTTCAAGCAGATAACATTATACCATGAGGAACTAGAAAAAGAAGAAACTCAGCTGATATCTAGTAGAGAAAGAAAATAACAAAGAAAAATCAGAAATAAATGAAATAGGGACCAGATTAAACAATAACATAACATTGAAAGTAATGACCAGTTTTTTTAAAAGATAAAATTGACAATGTTTTAATTACATTAACTAAGAAAAAAAAGAGGGCTTAAAAACCAAAATGAGAAATGGAAGAGAAAACAATACAATAGATAACCACAGAAATACATAACGTTGATAATTACATAGTAACAAATCAGAAAACTTCAGAAAAAAAACCAGATAATTCCTAAAAACGCACAAGTCACCATGATTGCATCATGAATCTTGAATCCAAGAAGTAGGAAATCTTCTTAGAATGATAACAAGCATGGAAGTTGAATTAGGGGGTACATGGGCGGCTCAGATGGTTAAGCATCTGCCTTCGGCTCAGGTGATGATCCTGGGGGTCCTCGGATTGAGTTCCGCATTGGGCTCCTTGCCCTTTGGGGAGCCTGCTTCTCCTTCTGCCTCTGCCTCTTTCTCTCTCTGTCCCTCATGAATAAATAAATACAATCTTAAAAAAAAAAAGTTGAATTAGGAATCAAAAACCTTCCAGAACAGAAAAGCCCAGGGTCACATGGTTTCATTGGTTAATTCTACCCAACATTTGGTATATGTGCTGCCGAAGTGAGCACAGCTACCCAACATTTAAACAAACAATTAATGATGATCTTTCTCAAAATATTACAAATAATGGAATAGAGGGAACACATCCAAAATCATTCTAGAAGGCCAGTACTAATCTGATACCGAAGCAGGAGAAGAACAATACAAGAACAAAAAAGTCTAGTTTGTTCAACATAAGTATTGTTACTCTTTCTTTTGACAGCCATTTGTGTGATAAATATTTCTCCACCCCCTTGTTTTCAGTCTGTAGGTGTCTTTAGGTCTAAAATGAATCTCTTGTAGGCAGCATATAGATAGATCTTTTTTTTTTTTTTTTAAGTTCATTCCGACACCCTATGTCTTTTTATTGGAGCTTTCAGTCCATTTTCATTCAAAGCAATTATTGATACATATGTATTTCAGGAGATTTTCTCTGATCTTTCTTGTCTGTCACATTTGGTCTCTCTTTTGCACTCAAAGAATCTCCTTTAAGATTTCTTGACGGGCTGGGCAGCCATGAACTTCTTTAGTTTTTGTTTGTCTGGGAAACTCTTCATCTCTCCTTCTATTCTGAATGATAGCCTTGCTGGATAGAGTATTCTAGGCTGCAGATCACTGCTTCCACATGCATTTATTGGCATCCCTTTTTCTTTTCCTCTCTTTTTAAGGATGGGTATAGACTCACGGACTTTTAAAAAGTTCAACATGTTATAATTCTTTTCAGTTATTTATTTTTGCTGGTTGCCGTGTTCTTTTATATTTCCTATCAGTCTTTGAGCATGCTGTTAGTTCTGAAAAAAGAATATGTCCCAAGTCACATTGTATTTTCTCTGACCTAGCCCTGGAATCAGCCATATTTTTTCTATGTAACCCTGCTTCTTTCTGTTGGACTTTGGTATTTAGATGCTGAAATCAGGATACAAAGCATATTCTTTGCTACTGAAGAGTCATTGCTTCTAGTATCTTTCAATGGACGAAGCTAGGAAATATATACTTTTCAAAACCATGAATTTGTAGTGCTACCACTAATTCCTTAATCCAATGCCATAGGGTTTGCTTCTTCTTCCCCTGTTCCATATCTTAAACAAAAATCTCCCACAGTGGAGAAAACTGGTTCCCAACATCAATATATCTATTTATTTGGAAAATTATTTTCAGAATTATCAGATCAATACCACTGCCAACAACAAACTTATTGAGTTGCATTCAAGGTTTTCCTGGAGTTCTTATTATCCTTAGAACACCACCGGATGATGGAAAATTAGTTTAGCCTTCAAAGATTACTTGGAAATATTATTTTTCTTCTTTCAAGTGGTCATGCTATTGATGTGATCATACTTATGCTGGTTTGTTTCTGTTTCTGTTCAGTTTAGAATCAATTCAACCTTTGGATTTAATTTTGTATTTTGAAAAATGAAAAGATTTACATGGTTCAAAAGTAAAAATTCTATGAAAAATATGATACAAATTTGATCAGCTTTGTTCCATTGTTTCCCCTATCTTTCCCACTCTTTCTCATCTTTCCCCTTTAGGTTTCTGTTTTATTTTCCCTGCATTTCATTTTGCATGAATAAGCCCATATCTTCGCCCCCAGTTGTATTGAGATTCACTTGATGTATGATGTATCTTTTTATTTCACCTTCTTTCTTTCTTTTTTTTAATTAAAGATTTTATTTATTTATTTGACAGACATCACAAGTAGGCAGAGAGGCAGGCAGAGAGAGAGGTGGGGAAGCAAGCTCCCTACCGAGCGGAGAGCCTGATGGGGGCTCAATTCCAGGACACTGGGATCATGACCTGAGCCGAAGGCAGAAGCTTAACCCACTGAGCCACCCAGGTGCCCATCAATTCCTTTTTAAAAATCTTTTAAAATTTTCATCTTTACAGTCATATTACATTCCTTTATCGTGTTTACCCTTATTTTTGTATATATATAAGTTTTTCTTTCTTTAAATTTTGGGAGGCAGTTTCTTCTAACATACCAGAATACACCCCAAATCAAGTGTATGGCTCTGTTCTATTCACCAGCCTAAATATATATATATATATATATATATATATATATATATAATTATATATATTTTATATATTATTATATATATTTATATATGTAATTGTATATTTATATATATGTTATATATAATATATATTTATATAAATATTTACATATATATAATTATATATATATATATATATATTTTTTTTTTTTTCCCCTTTCTTCTCCCCCTGGTTTCAGGTCTCTTCTGATTTGGTTAGTGTATATTTTTCTGGGGTTGTTGTTACCATTTTAGCATTTTGTTCTCTCATTCATCTATTCCTCTCTGGACAAAATGACAAGGCAGAAAAACTCACCTCAAAAAAAAGAAAAAAAAAGAACAAGAAGAAGTACCTACTGCTAGACCTAATCAATATGGACATTAGTAAGATGCCAGAACTAGAGTTCAGAATGATGATTATCAAGGTGCTAGCTGGGTTTGAAAAAAGCATGGAAGATACCAGAGAATCCCTTTCTGGAGAAATAAAGGAACTAAAATCTAACCAAGTTGAAATAAAAAAAAATTTTCAATGAGGTACAATTAAAGATGGAGGCCCTTACTGCTAGGATAAATGAGGCAGAAGAGAGAACTACTGATATAGAAGACCCAATGATAGAGAATAAAGGAGCTGAGAAAAAGATAGATAAATGACTACTGGATCATGAGGGGAGAATTCAAGAGATAAGTGATACTGTAAGATGAAATAATATTAGAATAATTTGGTTCCCAGATAAAGAAGAAAGAGAGGGGCAGAAGATATATTGGAGCAAATTATAGCAGACAACTTTGTTAATTTAGGGAAGGAAACAAGCATCAAAATCTAGGAGGCGCAGATAACCCCCCTCAAAATCAACAAAAATAGGTCAATACCCCATCATCTAATAGTAAAACTTAAAAGTCTCAGAGACAAAGAGAAAATCCTAAAAACAGCTCAAGACGTGAGGTCTGTAATCTACAACAGTAGAAATATTAGATTGGCAGCAGACCTGTCCACAAAGACCTGGCAGGCCAGAAAGGATTGGCATGATATATTCAGAGCACTAAATGATAAAAATATGCAGCCAAGAATACTATATTCAACTAGGCTGTCATTGAAAATAGAAGGAGAAATAAAAAGCTTCCAGGACAAACAAAACTAAAGGAATTTGCAAACACCAAACCAGCCCTACAGGAAACATTGAAAGGGGTCCTCTAAGCAAAGAGAGGGCCTAAAAGTAACAGACCAGAAAGGAACAGAGACAATATGCAGTAGAGTCACCTTACAGGAAATACAACGGCACTAAATTCACATCTTTCAATAGTCATCCTGAATGTAAATGGGCTAAATGCCCCAATCAAAAGACACAGGGTATCAGAATGGATAAAAAAACAAAACCCATCACTATGCTGTCTACAAGAAACTCATTTTAGACCCAAAGACACCTCCAGATTTAAAGTGAAGGGGTGGAAAACAATTTACCATGCTAATGGACATCAGAAGAAAGGTGGGGTGGCAATCTTTATATCAGACAAATTATATTTTAATTCAAAGACTATAATAAAAGATGAGGAAGGTCACTATATCATACTTAAAAGGTCTGTCCAACAAGAAGATCTAACAATTTAAAATATCTATTCTCCTAACACAGGAGCAGCCAATTATATAAACCAATTAATAACAAAATCAAAGAAACACATCACCAATAATACAATAATAGTAGGGACTTTAACACCCCCTTATTGAAATGGACAGATCATCTAAGCAAAAGACCAACAAGGATATAAAGACTTTAAATGACACACTGGACCAGATGGATATCGCAGATATATTGAGAACATGCCATCCCAAAGCAATAGAATACATATTCTTCTCTAGTGCATATGGAACATTCTCCAGAATAGATCACATCCTGGGTCACAAATTAGGTCTCACTGGTACCAAAAGATTGGGATCATTCCCTGCATATTTTCAGACCAAAATGCTTTGAAACTAGAACTCAATCACAAGAGGAAAGTTGGAAAGAACCCAAATACATGGAGGCTAAAGAGCATCCTACTAAAGAATAAATGGGTCAACAAGGATATTAAAGAAGAATTTTAAAAATTCATGGAAACAAATGAAAATGAAAACACAACTGTTCAAAATCTTTGAGATGCAGCAAAGGTGGCCCTGAGAGGAAATTATATAACAATACAAGCCTTTCTCAAGAAACAAGATTGGTCTCAAATGTACAACCTAACCTTACACCTGAAGGAGCTGGAGAAAGAACAACAAAGAAAGCCTAAACCCAGCAGAAGAGAAATAATAAAGATCAGAGCAGAAATTAATGAAATAGAAACCAAAAGGACAGTAGAACAGATCAATGGAACTAGGAGCCAGTTCTTTGAAAGAATTGATAAGATTGATAACCCCCTGGCCAGACTTATCAAAAAGAAAAAAGACCCAAATTAATAAAATCATGAATGAAAGAAGAGAGATTATAACCAACACCAAAGAAATACAATTATAAGAACATATTATGAGGGACACCTGGGTGGCTCAGTTGGTTAAGCGGCTGCCTTCGGCTCAGGTCATGATCCCAGCATCCTGGGATCGAGTCCCACATCAGGCTCCTTGCTCAGCAGGGAGCCTGCTTCTCCCTCTGCCTCTGCCTGCCACTCTGTCTGCCTGTGCTTGCTCACTCTCTCTCCCTCTCTCTGACAAATAAATAAATTTAAAAAAATTAAAAAAAAGAAAGAAAGAAAAAAAAATATTATGAGCAACTCTATGCCAGCAAATTAGACAATGTAGAAGAAATGGATGCATTCCTAGAGACGTTTAAAACCACCAAAATGGAACCAGAAAGAAATAGAAAACCTGAACAGACCCATAACCAGTAAGGAGATTAAAGCAGTCATCAAAAATCTCCCAACAAACAAGAGCCCAGGGCCAGACAGCTTCCCAGTGGAATTCTCCCAAACATTTAAGGAAGAATTAATACCTGTTCTCCTTAAACTGTCCCAAAAAATAGAAATGGAAGGAAAACATCCAAACTCAATTTATGAGGCCAGCATTACCTTGATCCCCAAACCAAAGATCCCATCAAAAAGGAGAATTACAGGAGAAGGGAGTTGGGGGAAATTGGAGGGGGAGACGAACCATGAGAGACTATGGAGTCTGAAAAACAATCTGAGGGTTTTGGAGGGGTGGGAGGGGAGGGAGGTTGGGTGAGCCTGGTGGTGGGTATTGTGAAGGGCACGTATTGCATGGAGCACAGGTTGTGGTGCATAAACAATGAATTTTGGAACACTGAAAAGAAATTAAAAAAATAAATAAAAATTTTAAAAAAAGGAGAATTATAGACCAATATCCCTGATGAGCATGGATGCAAAAATTCTCACTAAAATACTAGCCAATAGGATCCAACAGTACATTAAAAGGATTATTCACCATGACCAAGTGGGATTTATTCCTGGGCTATAAGTTTAGTTCGACATCTGTAAACCAATCAGTGTGAAACAATACATTAGTAAAAGAAAGAACAAGAACCATAGGATAATCTTAATAGATGCTAAAAAAGCATTTGACAAAGAACAGCATCCTTTCTTGATCAAAGCTCTTCACAGTGTAGGGATAGAGAGTACATACCTCAATATCATCAAAGCCATCTATGAAAAACCCACTGTGAATATCATTCTCAATGGGGAAAAACTGAGAGCTTTCCCCCTAAGGTCAGGAACATGACAGGAATGACCACACTCATGACTGTTGTTCAACATAGTACTAGAAGTCCTAGCCTCACAATCAGACAACAAAAATAAATAAAAAGCATCTGAATCAGCAAAGAAGAAGTCAAACTCTCACTCTTTGCAGATGATATGATATTTTATGTGGAAAACCAAAAAGACTCCACTCCAAAACTGTTAGAACTTACACAGGAATTCAGTGAAGTGTCAGGACATAAAATCAATGCACAGAAATCAGTTGTATTTCTATAGACCAAAAACAAGAAAGAAGAAAGAGAAATTAAGGAGTCGATCTCATTTACAATTGCACCGTAAATTGTTAAGACACCTAGAAATAAATTTAACCAAAGAGGCAAATAATCTCTATCAGAAAACTATAGAGTACTCATGAAGGAATTGAGGAAGACACAAAGAAATGGAAAAACATTCCATGCTCATGGATTGGAAGAATAAATATTGTGAGAATGTCTATGCTACCAAAAGCAATCTACACATTTAATGCAATCCCTATCAAAATACCATCAACTTTTTTTTCAAAAAAAGTGGAACAAATAATCCTAAAATTTATATGGAACCAGAAAAGACCCCAAATAGCCAGAGGAATGTTGAAAAAGAAAACCAAAGCTGGTGGCATCACAATTCCAGACTTCAAGCTCTATTATAAAGCTGTAATCATTAAGACACTATGCTACTGGCACAAAAACAAATACATAGATCAATGGAACAGAATAGAGAGCCCAGAAATGGACCCTCAACTCTATGGTCAACTAATCTTCAACAAAGCAGGAAAGAATGTCCAATGGAAAAAAGGCAGTCTCTTCAACAAATGGTGTTGGGAAAATTGGACAGCCACATGCAGAAGAATGAAACTGGACCATTTCCTTACACCACACACACAAATAGACTCAAAATGGATGAAAGACCTCAATTTGAGACAGGAATCCATCAAAATCCCTGAAGAGAACACTGGCAGCAACCTCTTTGACCTCAGCTGCAGCAACTTCTTCCTAGAAACATTGCCAAAGGTAAGGATACAAGGGCAAAAATGAACTACTGGGACTTCATCAAGATCAAAAGCTTTTGCACAGCAAAGGAAACAGTCAACAAAACCAAAAGACAACAGAATAGGAGAAGATATTTGCCAATGACATATCAGATAAAGGGCTAGTATCCAAAATCTATAAAGAACTTATCAAACTCAACACCCAATGAACAAATAATCCAACCAAGAAGTGGGCAGAAAACATGAACAGACACTTCTGCAAAGAAGATATCCAAATGGCCAACAGACACATGAAAAAGTGTTCCATATCACTTGGCATCAGGGAAATACAAATCAAAACCACAGTGAGATACCACCTCACACCAGTCAGAATGGCTAAAATTAGCCAGTCAGGAAACAACAGATGTTTGTGAGGATGTGGAGAAAGGGGAACCCTCCTACCTTCTTGGTGGGAATGCAAGCTGGTGCAGCCACTCTGGAAAACAGTATGGAGGTTTCTCAAAAAGTTGAAAATAGAACTACCCTAAGACCCAGCAATCACACTACTGGGTATTTACCCTAAAGATACTAATGTAGTGATCTGAAGGGGCACGTGCACCCCAATGTTGATAGCAGCAATGTCCACAACAGCCAAACTATGGAAAGAGCCTAGATGTCCATTAATAGATGAAGAAGATCTGGTATGTGTGTGTGTATGTGTGTGTGTGTGTGTGTTTGTATATATATAAAACGGAATACTAGCAGTCATAGTAAAAAAATCTTGCCATTTACAACAATGTTGATGGCACTAGAGTGTATTATGCTAAGTGAAATATATCAATCAGAGAAAGACAATTATCATAGGATCTCACTGATAATAGGAATTTGAGAAACAAAACAGAGGATCTTGGGGTGGGGGGAAATGAAATAAGATAAAACCAGAGGGAGACAAACCGTCAGAGACTCTTAATCTCAGGAAGCAAACTGAGGGTTGCTGGAGAGGAAAGCAATGGGAGGGATGGGATGGCTGGGTGATGGACATTGGGCAGGGTATGTACTATAGTGAGTGCTGTGAATTGTGTAAGACTGATGAAGTACAGACCTGTACCCCGGAAACAAATAATACATTATATGTTTTAAAAAGATAGATATGTCACATGTTCAAATTATTTCACATTCAGTTACTACAAACAGTATTAAAAAAAAAAAAAAGAAAAAGCATTTATTTCATATTTAGTAAAGTTTCCACTAGATGGCAGTAACATCCCAGGAATAAGGCTCCTAAGTGTTCTGGGAAAGGGATAAACCTACTGGGAAAGAGGGTGGCCAAGTACAATCTCTCTTCTGCAGAAATCTTTTAAATGGATTTACTCTTCAGACCATTCCAATTTAACTTTTTATTTATTTATTTATTTATTTATTTATTTATTTATTTATTTATTTGACAGAGATTACAAGTAGGCAAGAGAGGCAGGCAGGGAGAGAGAGGAGGAAGTAGGCTCTCCGCGGAGCAGAGAGCCCGATGTGGGGCTTGATCCCAGGACACTGGGATCATGACCTGAGCCGAAAGCAGAGGCTTTAACCCACTGAGCCACCCAGGCGCCCCCCAATTTAACTTTTAAAATCTAATTCTCAACACTGTTTATCCCTCAGTAATCTAATCTTATTCCAGAAAAAACAAAGGGACTTGGACCCTGAATCAATGTATATATAGATAATCTTGAATCAGATAAGATGCTATGAACAGCAAATATTAAAAATAATTTTTGGGGGCACCTGGGTGGCTCAGAGGGTTAAGCCTCTGCCTTCGGCTCAGGTCATGATCCCAGGGTCCCGGGATCGAGCCCCGCATCGGACTCTCTGCTAGGCAGGGAGCCTGCCTCTCCCTCTCTATCTGCCTGCCTCTTTGCCTACTTCTGCCTACTTGTGATTTCTCTCTGTGTCAAATAAATAAATAAAATTTATAAAAAAAATAATTTTAGAATTCAGTAAAATGTGTTTTCAAACCTAAAGCCAGTTAATCTTTCTTTAATAAAAGTATCCTAACTTTATTTTTAGTTCAATTTTGTTTGATATTGATCTTAAAAACAAGTAAAAAAATAGACAAAATTGAAAAGTAAATTAAATAGCCGAATTTATTCTCAGATTAGGAACTGGCAGTTATTTCTAGAAGCTATAGAGATAACACCATACCCCTGATTAATTCAGCAGATCTTGCAAAAAAATACTATTTAATATCAGTTGTGGCATTTTATGGTCCTGTTAAGATAGAGGGACTAAGTTTCTTCCATTTGCAGGCTCATCCCAGCAGCTCGGCAGGTCTATAATCAGTCTTCTTGCCAAAAACTACGTAGTTGGGGGTGTGGGAAGAAGCCTGGAAACTGCAAGCCAGGTGCTGCAAGATTCCCTGCTCTTCATTCTGTTCTTTTGCTGTCTCCCACTTTCTAGGCTGCTGAGGTACATGCATGGATTTGTGATAGCACTGGACTGGGCTGGATTATGACAAGGATGGCGGGGGAAATACGTAAGAAAATACGGATATTTGCAAATCACGCCATTTCCATTATAGCATTCCTCCATGATGGAATGAAGGAAAACGACTTAACTCTGAATGCAAATATCTATCATGTTTGCTAGAATTATTTGAGAATCTTTCACTTTTCTTTTCCTCCTTTGTCTTTCTACTAGGAACATCATATTATAGGCTTTCCTACCAGCTGCATAAGTGATTCTTTACTGTATATTTACTATCTTTACTGTATATTTACTTTTACCAGTCAGATTTGTACGTCCATGTGTTTTCTTCTTACCAATTAGTACCTTTTCATTTCAGCTTAAAGAAGTCCCTTTCGCATTTCTCGTAAGCCCAGTTTAGTGGTGATGAACTCCTTTAGCTTTTGTTTGTCTGGAAAAATCTTCATCTCTCCTTCCATTCTGAATAACTTGTTGGATGGAGTATTTGTGGTAGGAAGTTTTTTTCTTTGAGTATATTGTACCCTTCCCTTCTGGCCTGTAAAGTTTCTGCTGAAAAATCTTTTAATAGTCCTTTGGGGGCTCCCTTGTATGTAATTGGTTGTTTTTTCTTGCTGCTTTTAAGGCAACAAGATGTGTGCAAAACCTCCCTTCCAGGAAATACTGACATTCTGGAGTAGCAGGACAGCATCTAGATGGCGCCTGCAGGAAAAGGGGTGTGTGTGTGTGGGGAGAACAATGACAAAAAATGTCTAGCATTGAAAAAAAAGAAGATGGTACCCATTGGCTACAGCAAAGCAGGGGTGAAGCACAGGCCAACCAGGAGGCCCCAGATACTCATTTATGAGACGACTGCCTCTCGGACTGCTGAAAGCACAGGAGCCTTATTCACAGCCTCTGCACTGAGTGGGGGCAGGTGAGTCCGAGGGCGTGGCTATTTAAGGGCCGCTCTCAGATGGTCAAGCCCTGTGCCTTTTCAAGGTCAGTGTTTTAGGGCTTGCCTTTAGGTGCAGGTCTTAAAAGCTGGGGTGCCTGATGTAGAGTTCCCAAACCCTTCACTCCTCAGGGAGAAGCTTTGGGTTTTGAGTTCCCTCCTGATTGTGCCTCACGCCAGTGAGGGGTGGAAGGAGTGAATGTGTGATTGTGTTCAACCAATCCTACCTGCTTTGCTGTGGGGTCTTGTCTTTTCTGTGTGAGGTGAAGGAGTCACTCAGTTTGTAGGGCTTTTTTTTTTTTTTTTTTTTTCTCTCCCCAGACACGTTGTTCCCTACCTGGCTGCATATCCAGTGTGACTGTGGGGTAAGGTGAGCCCAGGATCCTCCAACACTGCCATCTTGGTTTGGAACATTTCTCTCAGCTCTTTTCCCTCAAAGTTGCCACCTGCCTCACTCTCTGATGGGAATCAAGAGCCACGGCCCAGCATCATGCCAGTAAGATCTAGGAGAGTCTGGAATCTTTATCTTTCCCCCAGGTTTGTTGCCTTTTGTTTTCCTTCACCTTCTCCTAATCCTTGGTTAACATCCCTTAAAAGGGAAGGGACCAATTAAATCCTTATCTACAGGGACAACAAAGCAGGAAGAAGAAAAGGTCTTGGGAAGGAGGGGGGAACCACAAAGGTTGGGGTAGGTGGAGGCAGCTTTAAAAAGAAAAAAAAAAAAAGAGCAACAGAATGAAGTGGGCCCAGGGAGCAGGTGTGGGCAATAGTATTTCAGGGCTCACAAAGAGTGGGATGGGGATATCTGACCCACAGGTGCTTCCATGGTAGGGTTCTAGAACATACCGGTGGCTTTTTGGTCTTTGGAGGACAGTCTAGTAATTGAGAGAGCTCAATACTTTTGTAAAGCATTTTCAGTTAGTACTTCCCAAAGCTGCCTGCATGTTAGAATCACCTCAGGAACTTCAGTACAGATTCCCCAGTCTGTCTCCAGGACTAGAATCAGAATCTCCAGGAGGGGGCCGCAAATGTCTCTGTATTTTGAAAAGTTCCCCTGTTGATTCTCTGGCAATTTATTCAGGTGGATATTTAGGAACCACTGCTCTAAACATGTTTAAACTTACGTGGAAATAATTTCCCCCAGAGAACAGGGTGTTATATTTGAAGTTTAGTAATTAGAATAAATGAAATCATGTTATGGTTGTAACACATGATGACTATTGATCTACTGTAGTAAATAACATTTACTGAGTAATGACATTTATAGCACCTTGAAATCTTCCCATGTACTTTCTTATCTATATCCTCATAACTACTCCACAAAAGAGTCAAGCAAGGAATATTTAATGATCTCCTAGTGTTGATTGGGAACAGTGCTGGGTAGACAGGAAAATGATTATGGCTCCTACATTACACATTAGGAAATGAATTGTAAGTGACTTATCCAGTGTCCCAAGGCCAATGGTTAGAAGAGTCAGGAGTCAGGACCTCGAGTGACCTAGCTTGGCTCATCGCATAGTGGGCTTTGGTGCTTGGAAGCTTGTGTGTTACCTTGCTCTGGTGTTGTCACTGTCATCCTGGGTGATGCCCTGGAGGTCAGTTAGGTCTCAGTGTATTCATCTTTGTTACCTCTTTGTTCTCTTTCTGTTATATTTAAACTCTCAGTTACTCCGGAAAAAAACCCAAAACTAATTTTTCCAACCAGCTACCAAATCTTCTCATTTTCCTTCGAGGCTTTTAGATTAAATGATCTGTAACTGCTGACTGAAGCCTCAACTTTCTCTTGGTCTTTATATTCTTTCTTTCCTCTCCTCTTCACCCAAATAACTCTAAGTGAGGTCACACAATCCCCTGCACGTTAATCAGAATCTTTCTCTCTTCATGCTCTTCTTTCCTCACAGCTGCATCCTGCCTGCCCTCTATACTTCCTATCTTTCTTCACCCTCTCCTTTTCCTTCCTATTCTTTCAGTGTCTGCATTCATCCTTCCCATAAGGACTGTGTGTGTGTGTGTGTGTGTGGACGCTGCTTCTACTCTCCTTGTTCAATCCCTCTCTACACACAGTTTCCAATGAAGAATTCTCTTCCCTTGGTCACTGCCCAATTCAAAAGGCTGCAGAAGCTCTTTATAGTCTGTGCTAGTAGGTCTAAATTGTAACTTAAAAAAAAGTGTTAGAATAGCTTTATTGAGGTATTGTCAATACCCTTAAATGGTGGTCCTTTTATTCACCAAACTCGGGGCTTGCTGTCATCGTAAGCAACCTTCCCACTCCTGCCAGATGGATGGACTGGACATTTTCTTCTGTGACACCCACCTTATGAAGAAGTTCCTTCTTCTTGGTGAGTGATGTCACCCAGCAGCAAACTCCTTTCCTGAAAGCAGTGTGGAGTTGAGATGAGGCGTAGCCTTTAGTCTCAGATGGACACTGGTTTAGATCTTTCTTCCACTCTTGACGAGCTATGTTACATGGGGGAGAGCTACTAACCTCCATTTTCTCATCTTTAAAAGAAGGATGTCACCTCTTCTGCAAGTTTATGGTGATGATCTGAGATAACTTATGTAACTGGTACAATGACTAGCCCACAGTGGACACAGATCAGGGCTAGCTGCTGTTAGTATTAGGCCATTCCTGCTACTCTAAAAACAACTAACAGTCATTCCTCTCTCCTGAGTCCCTCCCTGGACAAAGTAGTAATTGGTAATTTCTTTTCTCAATTTGCATTGTTTTAACATGCATATAACTTTGCTTTGTTTGTGAAGTTTAAAAATATTTCAGCACATGTTTGTGAATAAATCATGTTCTTAAATAGGCTGTGTTTTAAATGCTCTTATTGGCCTTTTACTGGAGTTTAGGATGGTTCAGTCTATAGTGGGTGACTGAACATAACTTTGTTTACTTTGATAACTCATCATAATATTTTTCTCTACACTGTTTCAGGTCTTGAATTTGGGGGTACTTTGAGGGTCTGTTAGCTCTCTTTATTTCCCCACACTCAGAACTGGAGCTCTGTTGTTATGAAAAGAGGTCAGACCAGGAGGGGCCAGACAAAGGGGAACCAGGACCTCCTAAGTAGATGCAACCTGTGAAGGGAGGGGGCCCTCATCTGGGGGAAAGATTCAGCTGCAGGGAGTGGGGAGAGTGGAATTATTAGGGAGGAATTCAGCATGATTCAGAAGCCTGAGGACATTCAGGGACTGCACTTTTGTCCCTTGAGGAGGGGGAATACCCTGGTGAGAACAAGGTGGAGCCTTGCCCCGGCTCCTGGTCTTCAGTGGGTATGTTCCAGGTGGAGGCTTGCATGAGAGGCTGAGTGTGGGAGAGAAAGTTACCTGGCTTCTCAGGTACTAGAGGTCAGGCAGTGAGACTGAAAGCTCCAACCTTCTAATCTCATGGTTGCCTCCACTGGCAACCAGTCCCAACCTTAAATGCTTTCCAAAAGTTGCCTCATTAACATTAAAGATGACACTCCATTTCTCTCTCCACTTTGGAAATTCCAAGGATTTTAGAAGTTCTATGTTAGATATGGGGATGAAGTCAGATTTTTTTTTTTATTACAAATCACAATCTCATGGGTACAAAATTCATCCAGCACCAACAATATGCTAGGCATTGTGCTAGGCACTGGGGATAACATTCTGAATGAGATAGATGCAATGTCTGTTTTCAGGAAGTTTAGAGTTTTAAGGAGAAGACACATCATTAAACAGAAAACTACAAGTAATTAAAGAGTTACAAGTGTACAGTATGCTGCAGAAATGTAAGAGCCTTCAGGCTTAGTTTCAGTAAGACAAAGGAGTGCAGGATCAGAAAAGGACTAGATTAGTCCTTGGATCTTATAGATGGGGGCCACATTGAAGAGCCTATGGGTGGAGGAGCCTGGTAAAGCAGCCCTGGACAGTGGAAACTTGATTTTATGTTTCTAGGTACTCTCTCTCAGAACCCCTGTGTGTAATCTCTTCCTTCTGTTGTATTATCTTCTCTTTATGATGCCACGTACTGTGCTTGTCTAGGTTTAATTTCTGTGTATTAAACAGAAAACATCCTGCTGTGCTGATAAACTCCCAGAGTCAATATAAAATGAGATTTATGACAGAAAAGCTTTAATCAGAACATAGTTAATGAAGTTATTTCCACTAATATGTGTAGTCTATGATAATCAGTGGATTTTCTCAAGTATAAACTTGAGGTTTTGTAAGATGTTTAACAGTGAGAACTACCTAGTACTGGAACTATTAGATTCAGTCTGATATACCAGAGTCACTCCAAGTCATCCGTATAGAATGGATACGTTATTTTACCTTATTTAGTCACATAATTTCCCCCATAGCAGCAATTAAGTCCTGTTTATCTGTACTTTGACTTTTTTTTTTTTTTAAGATTTTATTTATTTGAGAGAGAGAGAAAGAGAGAGAACATGAACATGAGAGCACAGGTGGTGAGGAGGGGCAAAAAGGGAGGGAGAGGAGGAGGGAGAAGAAGACTCACCACTGAGCAGGGAACCCATGCAGGGCTCGATTCCAGCACTCCAGGATTGTGACCTGAACTGAAGGCAGGCATTTAACCGACGGAGCCTTTGAGGCACCCTGTACTTGCTTAAAAAAAGAAAAAAAAAAAAAAGAAGGATTTACAATGCAGACAGGCTTCTTGGTAGTTGGAGGTGATGGTGGCAGTATGGGTGGGTATAAAAGCAGCAGAAGGAGAAAAGGATAAATAAAAAGTGATTAGAAAGAGATGTTTTTTATTAAAATCATTTCTAATTTCTGGCTTGAAGGGATATTTGCAGTTAGTGAAATTTCGTTGACTTTACAAGATACACTTCGATTTGATGGTTCATTCTTGGCATTGTGCCTTCAATTTCAGTATCTGACACCTTTTTAGGTCCAAGTGTAACTACCTGATGACCGAGTATATTTCATTCAGTTTTATATGTATCTATGTTTGGACAAGTGATGCTCTGTCTCTTGCTAATCATGTACACATATGTTTGTTGCATCTCTGATCATTTCTAAGTGTACATTCCCAACAATGGAAGGATTGAATCTCAAGGTATGCACATGTATGAAGCGTTTGATAAACTAATGGACTGAGCTCCAGAAAGGCTGTGTCAGTCCACCCTCTCACTACTAGCGTATGAGAGAGACTGTCCCAGTGTGGCTTACAGATTGTGGAAGGATGTATATGTGATAGATTTTCTCAGCCAGCTGCTAGAACGACACTGAGGTGATCATTACAGTTGGCAGGCTGTACTCACAGCTCTTACCAAAATATTGTTAATTGAGTTGATCAGTGGGATTCTGGTGAATGAGAAGCTGAGCAGAAAATCTTGAAATCTTATCACCAGGTGTGGTATGGTGGAAAGATCATTAAAGTGGCAGTTAGGAAGCCTGGAATTGATAAATGTTGGATTCTGTCCACTCCCCTCTTTGACTATCATTTGTGCCTAAGATGGTACTCCTTCCATGTCTAACCCTGTATATGGCTATAAGGGTCTGTCACTTGATAAGAGAAGCAAGGTGAGTATTGTTAATGAGGGAGAGACAACAGATGCCTCACAGTGAGGAATGACACAGATGAGACTTTTCCTGTGCCCCAGTTGTTAGGCATATCCTGGCAATATGCATTGTATGCCCTCTTGGGATAAGATTCAGATCTTATCCCAAGGGTACATTCAGTTTGAGAAGCTTCCAGTAACTGCAGGGAAATGTGGCTGGTAGTTAATCAAGATGTTTAAATGTCACTTGGTGGTTGATTACTTGAGAGTTGTGATGACACACTATGATGGCCAGCATTTAAAGGACACAGTGGCTCTCCTCAGCCAGCACTGTACAGAAAGATAGATGCATAACTTGTGATCCCTTGGGTTGAGTCCTCAGAGAATTCTGGCTAACACAGGGAATCTAGGCACCTCCCAAAATGTTGCTTTTTAAAGAAAAGTTTACTCATTGATTGGTAAGAGTCAGGGATTTGGGGCATTGCATTTGTGTAGCCCATTGGCTGGCGTGTGATAGGTCCTTATTCGATGAATGGAATATCATGAGAGAATGAATGGGAAAGTATTCAAGGAAGATTGACATTGTCTCAGTGCTAACACATTGCTTGATTCTGTGGCTGTAATAACTATGAGAAGCCTCTTGCACAATGCCTGATGTAGAGGGAAACGTCAGTATTTTAAGTGCTCCAGTAAAGTATGAACAAAAGCTATGGGGAAACAATTTAGAACCCCAACAAGAAAATTTTTATTGATTGCTCAGGCAATCAATCCCTCAGCTGAAAAGAAGTACTTTTATTTCTCCTGTCCAATGTTTCAATTATAACAATAAGATAATATTTAATGAGTATTTTCCATGTACTAGGCACATATTATTTCATTTCATCCTCCCGTCTTGATGAAGTAGGTTCTGTTATTATAACCTCCATTTTACAGATACGACAGCTGAGACGTATAGGGAAATTATTCAGTGGTTTTCAACTACGAGGGGGCAGAGCCAGGCTTCACTTACAGGCAAGCCCGACTTCAGAGACCCTACACTGATACTCACATGAGGCAGCCTCTTTGACACACAGGCCTGTTCTATATTCTCAGTACCATGTCACAAGGATAATTCCCCCAAATGAGACATCTGGCCACTTTCAAAAAAAGAGGGAGAGGAGGAAGTGAACTCGTTCCTACTTACCAATTAAACACTACTCATTTAGCAAAGGAAACAATTGGGATAAAATATCTAAGTCATGGAAAAGTCAGACAGTCCTTCCAAACCAACATTTAAGCCACATTTGCTCCAGCCTTGTTTTACCCTTATATGGGTGGTAGACTGGTAGGCCTTTTTCATTTTTCTCCTGAACATTTTGAGATTTTATAGACATACAGAATGCATGTTTGAAGTGCTTTTAATTTGAAGTTTCTGCATAGCACTTCTCCCTTTATTCCTTGCCATGATAAACATGCCCAGATAGCAAGTTCACAGAATGTTGTGAGCTTTGAAGTCTTTGAAAATTATATGACAATGTTGTATATGTAATCATGGGTGAGAGCAAGCCAACATCTCCTTGAGTGCCAGACACACAGCCCCTATAAATCCTCGGCTAAGAGCAGAGAATGGTGGTCCTGTTTACTTAAACTCCAGGATGGAATGGGCTTGGTTAGCATCACAGTAATTGACACAATCAGGAGATTCAAACAGATTTGCTGCTACTTGTTGTGCGCATTTAAATGCCATGCTTGTATCAATAATTGAGAAGAAGAAAGTCTCCATGCTCAAAGTTGACTTAAAAAACCCCAGCTTCACCTTTGTTGAAATGTACATGAGAGAACTGTTAAATGTCTGGGGACTTTACAGTTTATTGATGGGGAGATAAGGATTTATCAGTGGGAATTTGCACTTTTTGGGAGGCCCTTTGAAGTTACATCTGTGTTCCCCTAATTGGACCAAATGTTTCCTAGTCAGATATAAGAGGAGCCTAGGACATTTTTTTTTTATAATGCTCTGCTCCAATGGCATTAGTATTTAGTTACAGTTTTATGTATGTCAGGTTTCAAATACGATGACCTATGAAAATGTCTAGGAGGTAGACCCCAATTCATTACTTAGCAGAAGTATCTACTTACGGTGTGGCTAGATTAAATTCTATATGGAATTCTTGCACTTGGATATTCAGTAGGTTTGCTCCCCACACTTGTAAAATTCAGCAGTTGTGACCAGTTTGTTTTAAATTTGAAAGAATGTCTTGGAGCTTAGATAAGTGCACTGCAAAGGTTACCCAAAGTAGTCTTGATGGACAGATGTGACATGTCAAATGTTCTGGGCATTCAAATGATTCCCACAAACCACAGTGAAAATGATTCATGAAAACAGGGTTAAAATTAAATGTTTTCTGAAGTGTGACACCATCAAGTGATGGTGGAGTGATTAAGTATTGTTAGCAATAGGAAAAGACTATTCAGAATATTGATAGAAGGAAAAATTCAAATGAACTCTAGAGTGCCTCCTTGAGTGACTTACAGGTTGAGAATTTGTCACCCTAAATATTGAATGCAGATGAAACTAAGATAGTTTGGAAATGAATATGTCACAACTATACCTCAAAAAGAGAAAATATAGCTTTCCAATTTTAACCAGCTAAGAGTTGAAGGATGGGAACATAAAACCTTTAAAACTTTCTTTAAGTTAGATTTTGAGGTTCTGAGTTAAGACTTAGTCATTGTAGACCTCCTACTTGAACATTCAGTAGGATCTGGTTAATAATGTGTAGGTTTTGTTTTACTGCTATAAGAGTAGAAAATAACTTTACCGTCACACCTCGTGAGTCACAGAATGACTATTGGACTTGAGTATTCTCTCCTCCTCCTTGGTGGTGTACTAGCTGAGACTGGTGCAAGGAGCTCACATAGATGACCCAGAATTTGCTTCCCCTCCCCTGCTCCCAATTTTTTCAATGTCTCCAACATTCCTGCAGCCATCTGAGCTCGGAACTTGGCATCATCTTTGACTTTTGCCCTCTCCTTTCCCTTCCTGTTGCCAAATGTTATTGTGTCTATCTTGGGAATACTTCTTGAATCTATACTTTTTTCTCCATTCCCACTGATGTTGACTTAATTTATGTTATTGTTATCAGTTGCCAAGATAATTGTCAGAGGCTATAATTTACCTCTAACATGTTTTTCTCTCTTATTTTCCATTATCTCCTTTTTTATGCTCCCATTTGCAAGATAGACTGATGCAGAGCATTAGATGATCCTTGCAGATACTCTTGTGTTTTTGACTTCTCTCACAGTGCTACTGCAATTCTCACTTCCTGAATGACTTTCACTCCTTGTTGTATACATAAGTCATACTAGCTCTTCACGGCCAGTGCAAATGCTTTCTGTTCCCCAAAGTCTACCCTGATCATGAGCCCTTTTTCTTCTTGCTCTTCTTTCTTTCCCATTACAATTACCTTTTTACCTTTATAGGGGTACTTATCATTGCATAATTTGTCATGCTTTATTTCTTCTACTACACTCCAACTTTTTAACATAAGAATCTATGTATAATTAATCTTTGTTTCTGACACAAGTTTAGGATGGTTGATTCTGTGCTTTTCATTATGCAAATCATGCAACTCTGGAGAGAGCCTATGTCTAAATAGTGTCAAAAAATCATCTATTTTCATGTCAGTTTCCTGGATGCTAAACCATAGGCCAGTTGTTGAATGGCTATTATAGTGTGATTATCACTAACCTTATTATAATTAATTGATAATTACACATGTAAGTGTTGTTAGTATTAGTCCTAATATTACTAAGACTTTGAAGAAAAGACTATTAAAATACAGCTTTTATTTATTTATTTTTTTTAAAAAAGATTTTATTTATTTATTTGACAGAGATCACAAGTAGGCAGAGAGAGAGGAGGAAGCAGGCTCCCTGCTGAGCAGAGAGAACAATGTGGGGCTCCATCCCAGGACCCTGAGATCATGACCTGAGCTGAAGGCAGAGGCTTAACCTACTGAGCCGCCCAGGCACCCCCACCAATGCTTTTTGATATTGATGTTAAAAATTAAATTATAAGGTATTGGAATGCTATTCTCTTTCTTTACCTAATTGTAATGAGCTAGAATTTATATTTCTAGCATATCAGTGGGGAATTAGACACATCTAGGCTTTGGGGGTGAATAAATTCATACCAGCTCCTATATAGAATGAAAGGAAGCTCCATCATACAGAAGCAGAAAAAGTAGAGAGGTTAGGTACATAGATTCTAGAATGAGACTGCCAGGTTCAAATTCCAGTTCTGACACCTTCTAGGTGTGCAGCTTTATGAAATTTCCTTAAAATTCGTTTTTCTGATTCCTTATTTGCAAAAAGGCTTACATCACAGGATTGTTGTAAGAAAGAACTGAGTTTCTCTATGTAAAGCCCTTAGAACACAGTAAGTAGTGTTTTGCTATTAGGAGTTCCTGCCCGTCATTATTTTTATGGAATGTTGGACATTATTAGTCTGAAATTGTTTCAGATGAAGAAGCTGAGACCCAAAGAGGTTGAGTGACTTGTAAGATCATCCCAGTATTCCTCAGAGCCTGGCTAATCTCATCACAGGGGTTGTGTTCTCCTATATCCTGTGCTAGGCCCTGGGTGGGACACTGAGTTGCCATCCTCAGGTAATGAAAGCCAAGACAAGGGGACAGGTGGAGATTACAGCAGGTAATGTGCCACGATGCAGAAGTGCAGCATCTTACAGGAGCTCAGAGCAGTTCCAGATTTCTTTTTTTTTTTTTTAAGATTTTATTTATTTATTTGACAGACAGAGATCATGAGTAGGCAGAGAGAGGGGGAAGCAGGCTCCCCACTGAGCAGAGAGCCTGATGTGGGACTCGATCCTAGGATCATGACCTGAGCCGAAGGCAGAGGCTCAGTCTTAACCCCCTGAGCCACCTAGGCACCTCTAGTTCCAGATTTCTTAGTCTCTAAACGGGGTTCCCAGGGGAAATGATATGCAGGTAAAACCTTAAAGATGTTGCCTTAGTGTGTTTGAGCTGCTGTTATAAATTACCATAGACTGAGTGACTTAACAACAGCACAAGTTTATTTCTCAACAGTTCTGGAGGCTGGAAGTCTGAGATTGGGCGCCAGCATGGTTGAGTTCTGGTGAGGGCCCTCTTCCAGACCTCTGTCATCTCATTAATACCTTATGTGGTAGAAAGTCGAGGGGAAGAAAGCTTGAGGGTGTGTCTAAGGTCACTAATCCTGTCAGTAAGGGCCTTATCCTTCTGATCTCATTTAATCCTAATTATCTCCAGAGGCCTTACCTCTTGATACCATCACCTGGAGGTATGTGTGTGTGTGTGTGTGTGTGTGTGTGTGTGTGTGTGTGTTGGGGAGAAGGTAGGGGTGTCAGCGTATGAATTTTAGAAGGATACATAGCAGATGTAGAAGATTTAGCTATGTAAACGGAGGTGGAGAAGGTCACGTGGACAGTGTGTACAAATGTCCCAACATGCATGTAATGTGTATAGAGAAGCAAAAATGTCCAGTCCGGCCAAAGAGTGGAGACCTCTTTCTTTGCAGTAAATTAAAATCTTCCTAGACTCTATCCTGTAATTTCAATACTGGCTGCCTATTAAAACTTCCTATTATATTTGTCCTGGGTGTGCCCCTAAATTCATGTCTACCCAGAATCTTAGAATGTAGCCTTATACATAAATAGTATCTTTCTAGATGTGATTAATTAAGTTAAAATGAGACACTGGAGGCATGCCTGGGTGGCTTAGTGGGTTAAGCCTCTGCCTTCAGCTCAGGTCATGATCCCAGGGTCCTGGGATCGAGCCCGCATCAGGCTCTCTGCTCAGCAGGGAGACACTGGTTTAAAGTGGGCACTAAATTCAGTCCCTGGTATCTTTATAAGAAAGCCATGTGAAGACACAAAGATACAGAGGAGACACACAGAGAATACCATCTGACATGGAGAGTGTGGAGGGCTGTATCTACAAACCAAGGAATATCAAGAATTGTTAGCAGCTACCAGATGCTAGAAGAAAGGCATAAAACAGATTGGGTCCTTCTGGAGTTACTCATGGACAATCCTGGCAATACCTTGATTCCAGACTTCTATCATCCTGAACTGTGAGGGCAAAAAAATTCTGTATTAAGCCATCTAGTTTGTATTCATTTTTTGTTACAGTCTTAGCAAACCAATATAAGATTCTTTTTTTTTTTTTTTTAAAGATTTTACCTATTTATTTACAGACATAGATCACAAGTAGGCAGAGAGGCAGGCAGAGGGAGAGGGGGAAGCAGGCTCCCTGCTGAGCAGAGAGCCCGATGCGGGGCTCTATCCCAGGACCCTGAGATCATGACCTGAGCTGAAGGCAGAGGCTTAACCCACTGAGCCACCCAGGCGCCCCCCAATATAGCATTCTTGGTGAGTTTAACTCTTTTAGGTGAGAAGAAGAAGGCATACTTAGATATGCCTTCTTATATCTTCTTATATCTTATATGATACATCATTTCAGTGATGGAAATGAGTATAACAGGTTCACAGTTTACTCACTTTATTGATCATATGCCTTAAAAATTTGGCTGTTTAACTTTTTATAAAGAATTTGTTTTTTTATCACTAGCTCACACAGCCTGATGGTTAAGTAGGGAAGAATAACCTCTGACAAACCCTGAGCTAGGGGCATGTGGGTGGCTAAGTCAGTTAAACATCTGGCTTTTGATTTTGGCTCAGGTCATGATCTCAGGGTCCTGGGATCTAGTCCCATGTCAGGCAAGTCATTCAGTGTGGAGTCTGCTTGAGAGTCTTTCTCTCTCTGCACCGCCCCCCGCCCATTCTCTCTCATATGTGCATTGCTCTCTCTAAAAATAATAAAAAAAAATTTAAAATCTCCCCAAACAAACCTTGAACTAGCTAACTTATGTATCACAGTCTTTTTAAGTTCAAATAAGCTCATTTGGTTATTTAATCTTTAGGGCCTTTGGGTGTCCTTCTCTCTCTGTTCCTCTCCAGGATGGGAGGCATCAGGGTAAATGGAGGACTCATTTGGCTCTGTGATAGGTAGGAGCCTTGTGTTTCTTGCTAGGTCTTCTGGTTTCCCTTTGCTCAAGGAGATCTCTTCATCTTGACCTGCGCCTTGCTTTCTGTCAATCACAAGGAAGCAGGAACACAGCCTCAAGTGTCTGGAGTCACCCTCTTCCTCCATTGCTTACCATTGCTTCCAGCCTTCTTGAATTTGATGCCGTGGTGGACAAGGACACCCTTTAGAGCTGGCGGAAACAGGCCACCAACCTGGGTGCCTCCACATTTTTCTGGATGCTTCTGTTGTCAGCACCCTCTGAAGCTTAGGATCCAAGCTAGGAAAAACCAGGATTCTGGTGTCTGTATCCATTGTTTCCCTTTTCTCTCTGTCTCTGGCATGACTTAACCTTATGTCTCACCTCCTTTTCTGGGAAGATATTTATTTCCCTTCCCCTTGACAGACTGGATACAAGTTGAAACACTAGCTTACCAGTAAGGGAAAATCTGAAACCTCTTCCTTACCCAAGGATGCATAAGAATGTGAGAATGCACCAGACATAGCTTCATCATCCACTCAGGCACCGTAGGTCCCAGCACTTGAGATTGGACTATGTTCTACCTAGAGGTGGCTCAGCATTGGTGGGGATGTGTCCAGAACTGGAGTGATGCACACTTTGTAATTATTCATTTGGAATTAACATTTACTCCGAGAAAGCCTTTAATAGGATCTTCATTACTATTCATTACTAATGAATAGTTACTCTTCATTAGATAATTAGGCTTCGCTAGGTAACTCTGGAGCCACCTGAGACAGTTTTGCCTTCCTCCTGCCATCTTGTGCTTTTGCCTCCTGTATCACATCCCAGTGCAGTCTTCCAGCTTCATAGTAGGGGGGATTTTCTTACAATCTACTGTACAGCAAAGCTGTAGCACCTTAGGAAAGAATGCATGCTTTCCTCAGAGGTGGGGTGTCCAAGGCAGTACTTGACGCATTCAGAACTCAATTCCTGTCTAACCCTTGCCTGGCCTTTGATATGCTATGACCTAGTAAGTACCTTTACTGATGTACTGAAGTGACGATGAACTCCCTTTTGCCCTCCGCATTCACAAATGCTGTAGGATGTGGGTTTTTGACTCACCCCTGCCATTTGGAATGGAAACCCAGATGGTAGTGGAGGGCTGCCATTCTCTTAGGTGGGATGGAGTAGTAGCTGAGAGGAGAAGATAAAAACTACCAATAATATTTATTCTCATGGACTGTTAGCTTGTGGAACTAACCAGATCCTGCTTATTCATCTTCTGTTCATCTCTTAGGATTCAACTTCAAATCCTGGTTTTCCTGTGACACCTCCACAACCACATAGAAATAAGTATGCCTTCTCTAATAGTTCTAAGGCGTATTTGGTCAGGGATACCTCTGTTATGAGTTTTTACCATACTGTATCACAGTAACTTACTGACAACTCATTTCCCTTCCACTAGAAAAGTTCTTGCTAGGGCAGGGACGGGGTCTTTATCTTGATCCCAGTGCTTTGGAGAGGAATTAGTGCAGAACTGGGGCTTGGAAAATGATGATGAATGTATGAAATATTCTAGAGATAGTGCTGACTAGGAGCCTGAACTCCTTTGGTCTTGGACCCTGCCCTTTCCAAATGACATGTAAGGGGTAGGGAGTTTTCATACCTATTGATGCACAGGATGGTCTATAGGGTGAAGAGATAAAGGTAAGAGATTCTTTAAAACCTTGTGGCCCCGGCCCTTCCTTCTGTTGGGATGACAGTCTGTTCAGAAAGTGGGGCTGGAGTGAATGTTAGAAGATTCTGAGTATTTGGCTCTTCCTCTGTCTTGAAGGCTCTGAGACAGCAAGAACCATTGGAGCCCTGACACTGACGCAGATCTACTCCTTTTTGGTAGACACCTACTATTGTCATAAGGACTTCTTATGATGCCAATATATGAAAAAATGGAGCCCAGAATATTTCTTGGACACTTGCTATATGCAAAGAAGACACTGCTTTCTTGATAGCGAGCAATATCATTTAGGGAAAGGTTTCTCTCACTGGTGCCAACGTCAGTGCCAGGATTCATTTTTGGGTATGGAGCATTCATCATTTGTAAATGAACTGTTAGAATGACTTTTATAACTAGGGATACCAATTGTCTGGCTTGGAGTTAGGCTGTTTGGTTTAGAGCTGGGTCATCTAATTCTGGAACACAAGGTTCAGAAGGAATTTAAAAGGGCAAGTTAAATGCAAATCACCTGGTTTGGGTGCAGTGGCTTGGATAACAAAAAACTTTCTGGATCCCACTGTTCTGCTTTGTGTTTGAATGTTGGGATTCTAAGGGGTATGCAGTAGAGCCCTTATGGGATAATCCAAATTGTTAGGAGGAGCAGGTACCCAGAGGTGACTTTTAGGACCCAGGAATTTAGCTATGTTTTTTTATTTTTGAAATTATACCTGCTTAATTTTAATGTAGTGATATGTTTATATTATTTTTAATTTACTTTTAATTCCTGAAATGTAAACAGTGAGCAGGAAATTCTTCTGTTTCTAAATCTACATCCTTATCCAGGACTCAACTTCTAAAGAAATGTCTTTTTGCATTTTCTGATTTTCTTTTTGTTCTTTTTGTGAGTGAGTTGAGTAATAACTAACTCAACTGTTAGTCTTTTCATTAAGGATGGAAAGTCCCACATAGGAAATGGTACCACCAGCGATGGGTCAATCGTTTATATTGGCCAATGTAAGGAAACCTACTTTCTTACACAGAAGGCTAACCAAGAGGAAGTAATTGTTGGGGACTGGGGGAGGAGTTGGGTTACCTTCTCTTGGTGAACTTTAACCAAACGCACCACAGAAAGTGCCAGATAGTACATGAAATCAGGAGAGGTTGGAAAATTCTACTTTGTTTCTAGATATTGAGGACCAGAAAGGTATGTATGATTTCAAGGTTTGGTGAAACTGTTTCTGAATGGAAAGTGAGTAGGTTTCAGGCACTGAAGAGAAGAGGGTGTGGTGGGCAGGAACATTTTTAGTATACTTCTGTCACTGGCTGAAACTTGTCCTGGTTCTTAAATAATCCTCTGGGGTGCAGGAAGGAAATACTAAAACTGCAGTTTTTCCTGATTGATTTCATCCTTTAAAGCTGTCTGTTTCTTGTGCTGTTTTATGGTGGATAGAAACAATATTCCTGGGAACTACTGTCTCAGAGAGAAGAGGAGAAGGCAGATGGTTGTATCAGGACGGAAAGAACTGGAGAGGTGGAATAGCTCAGAACTCAGAGGTCTTCCTTCTCTTCTGATGAAAGAAATGTGGTAGCCATTTGAGAAGATTCTGGAGAGAGCAGGGAGGACATTGACCTTTGCTGGGCAATAATTGTATTACAGGCTTTGGGTTATATATTTTTCTTGTTATATCACTGCATATGTAACTTACACATATACTTGTTCTTTTATGCATTTAATATTCATTTAGTGAATATCTCATTAAATCTTCACAAATAGCTTGAGAAGCAGGTTTTAATTTTCCCAATTTTACCACCAGGAAGCTAACATTTATTTTATTTTTTTTGTTGAAGCGTAGTTGACATTCCAAATGATATTAGTTTTAGATATATAACAGAGACTCAACATTTGTATACACAAAGAAATAATCACCACAGTAACTCTAGTCATCATCTATCACCATACAAAGTTATTACAATATTATTGACTGTATTCCCTATCCTGTACATTTTCATGACTCACTTATTTTATTTTTGATTTTTTAAATTTATTTACTTGACAGACAGAGCTCAGAAATAGGCAGAGAAGCAGGCAGAGAGAGAGGAGGAAGCAGGCTACCCGCTGAGCAGAGAGCCTGATGCAGGGCTCGATCCCAGGACCCTGGGACCATGACCTGAGCCGAAGGCAGAGACCTTAACCCACTGAACCACCCAGGTTCCCAACTTACTTATTTTATAACTGGAAGTTTGTACCTCTTAATCACCTTCACCTATTTTGTGCATACTCCTCCACCCCCAGCAGCCACCAGTTTGTAGTTTGTATTTTTGATTCTGTTTGTGTTTTGTTTTACCTCATCATTTTTTTTTAGATTCCACATTTCCATCAATGAAATCATACAGTATTTGTCCTTCTATGTCTGACTTATTTCACTTATCATAACAACATCTAGGTCTATCCATGTTGTTGGAAATGGCAAGATTTTATTCTTTTTTATGGCTGAGTAGTATTATAATATATATAATATATAACATATATATATACACATACACACACATATACACACACATCTTTATACATTCATCTATTGATGGATACTTAGATTGCTCAGGAAGCTAAAGTTTAAAACAGTCAAGTAATATGTATGACATTGCATGATTTATACCTCTGCAATTGTCATGCTTTAGTGCATAACATACACTCAAGGGCTCCTCTCAAAGAGTTGTTTCTTCAGTAGGTTCAAATTGGCCTCTAGTCTGCTCACAACAGGTGGATTGCTCAAGAAAGCATTTACAAAATCAGGGAATACTTTGTTCTGGTTTTCTTTTTTGTTATATGTGTCCAAATCATAATTTTGGGCCAGAGTTACTTCTCTGCTGTTCAGGCTGATACCAAGGCTTGGTTTGATATTTTAGTCAGCTCAACCTTCCTTTCTTGGCATTAAAAGCAAGCAAACAAAAAACTCCTGAAACTCTTGTAATAGCTAAATTTCAGGGAATTGATGAAATTTTAATTAGTTCATTTCATTGTGATTAGATTGAATTGACACAAGGGGCTAAATCTGCTTGGTGGTCCCATTCTCAATAGCAGAGCCTTCCACCTTTTATTGTAGAATCCTCTCACCTGCATGTCTGACTCTTTCCAGCACAGAAGTGTCCCGTGAGTAACAATCACATTTTGTTCATCTTTGTGTGAACACAAAGTGGCTAGCAAAGTATTTGCCCTTATTGAAAACATTGGATCAGGCATCCTGGTTGTTATAGGTGGTTTATCTGTTGACCTAAAATGGTAATTTGTTGGCTCTCTTAGCTGTCTTGGCAGTAGAGCTAGACATACCTGATTTTAGAAACATGGTGCTATTTATTCTGGTTAGAAAACCTGCATGGCTTCATATTGAGTATACAAATTTGCATCTCTTCATTTTGATGAAATATGTGTAAAGTTGGAAGACAAGGTAAGAGGGTGAGTAAACTGGGAAAGACATTTCTCTCAAGTGCTCAGATATTTAATCAAAATTCCGTTAACATAATTCATTGGATTGTTGTGAGGACAAATTGAGGTGATCATTGAGAAAAAACTTTGGAAACTCTAGGTTACAAACAGGGACAGTTCTAAAAAGTAAGATTTTTAAAAGGAAAATAAGGTTTTTTAAGAAAATGGAACTTCTAGTGTTCTGACAATGGATATGCTACATAATGAAGATTAAAAATTAAGCCTTGGTCAGGTAATATTACCTAGTGGGAATATATACCATTTACCATTTTAGCTATTTTTAAGTGTACAGTTCAGTGACGTTAAACACATTCACGGTGCTGTGTAACTATCATCACTGTTCATCTCTGGAATGTTTTCATCCCAGTCTGGGACTCTGTACCCAGTAAATACCCTCCCATTTCCCCTCTTCCCCACCCCTGGCAACCTCTGTTCTTTGCCTATGCTAGGTACCTCATACAAGTGGAATTGTTACAATATTTTCCCTTTGTTTCTGGCTTATTTCACTTAGCATAATGTCAAAGTTTACCCATGTTGCATCATGTATGATAATTTCATTCCTTTTTTTTTTAAAAGATTTTATTTATTTGAGAGAGAAAGAGTGTGTATGAGTGCACAAGAAAGAGCTTGAGTCAGGTAAGGGGCTGAGGGAGAAGCTGACTCCCCGCTGAGCAGGTTGTTCAATGTGGGTCTCCATCTGGGAACTCCGGGATCATCGTTGGAGCTGAAGGCTTAACCAACTGAGCCACTCAGGTGTCCTGAATTTCATTCCTTTTTAAGGCTGACTGATATTCCATGGAATTTGTATACCATATTTTGTGTATTCCTTTATCCATCAATGGACGTATGGGTTGTTTTCACTTTTTGGCTATTGTGGATAATGCTGCTATGGATATTGGCGTACAAGTATCTGTTAGAGCCTCTGGCTTCTGTTCTTTTGGTATTTATCTACAAGTGGAAAAAAGTAGAGCTTTAATTTTATTTTTAATTTTTATTTATGTATTTTTAACCAAAGGAAAAGCTAGCATAGCTTTATTGTAATTAGATGAAATAGATTTAAGGCCAAATCAGTATAAAAAATAAAGTAATTATATTTTATAATAAAAAATATTAGACTTTGTAATTTTAACACATCGACTATAAAATTAGTAGCTGTAAGTTTTTTACCCTCTATAACTTAGATTTAATATAAAGCAAAATATTTGACAGAAATAAGAATAAGCAATTCTATACATAAAGGGAGATTTTAGATGTATCAATCTCTGTAGTAGAACAAGCTGAATTAAATGAAAATTTTAATTAACATGACCAAGTGGATATATAGACAACATATTTTTTTCTTTTCACTTTTTAAATTAATTAAGTTTTATTAACATATAATGTATTATTAGCCCCAGGGGTACAGGTCTGTGAATCGCCAGGTTTACACTTCACAGCACTCACTATAGTACATACCTTCCCCAATGTCCATAACCCCACCTCCCTCTCCCTACCCCCCACCCCCCGGCAACCCTCAGTTTGTTTTGTGAGATTCAGAGTTTCTTATGGTTTGTCTCCCTCCTAATCCCATCTTGTTTCATTTATTCTTTTCCTTCCCCCCAACCCCCATGTTGCCTCTCAACTTCCTCAAATCAGGGAGATCATATGTTAATTGTCTTTCTCTGATTGACTTATTTCGCTAAGCGTAATACCCTCTATCTAGTTCCATCCACGTCATCGCAAATGGCAAGATTTCATTTCTTTTGATGGCTGCATAGTATTCCATTATATATATATATATATATATATATATATATATATATATATATATATATATATACCACCTCTTCTTTATCCATTCATCTAGACAACGTATCTTTTTAATAATTGTCTGCATACTGGGTCATAAGGCAAATCTTTTGAAAGACTGAAATAATACAGAATATGTTAATTGTACTAAGATCACACAGCAGGCTCTTACTGAATGACTTATGAAATTAATAAAGCGGAGTTTTTAAACCCTCCTTTCCCCTATACTTTTTAGGTTATCCAGAGCAAGTGTATCTCCTCTGTTCATGCCCTAAAGAGTGAGTGGTTGCTTTCTTCATCTTCAACTTGCTATAGATCTCCATCCTTTTCCCTAGGCTTCTCTTCTACCTCTGAATTTCATACTGCAAGATGCAGTTACAAAGGTGTCTGAAATCTGACCCTAACCACTCTATGACTGTAACAAAGTCTACTCAAATTAGGTCCATCAACTGGCACTACTTTGGGGACTGGCAGATTAAGGTGAGCTAAGAAAAATTAACTCGAGGGCACATTATAAATGGAAATCTAGTAGAAATGGAAAGTGTCATACAGAGAACTATACTTTAGATTTCATCTTCAGTTCATTTGATAAATTACTATCTGCAGGGCACTGTTGGTGATGACTGGGAAAGAGACAAGAGCTCTGTTTCTGAGCAGCTCAAATTTTGGAGGAGGATGCGTATGTATTTAGTAAGGAACAGAAACTACACAACAATGCAATTATTGTCATTGGTTTATATAATATCCCTCAAGCTCCTACTGCACATTGTTCTAGGCCCTGGCTGTATATCCAAAGACAAAGTCCCTGTTCTCCTAAAGCTGACTGTCTGGTGGAGGGAACTGGACAATATACGAGGAAATATACTGTATAATAGGTATGTGTTTTCCTATGGAGAAAAAAAATAAAGCAAGAGAAGGGATGGAGAGAGATGGGTGTGTGTGTGTGTGTGTGTGTGTGTGTTGTTTTAGGTAGGCTGACCAGACTGGGCCTCTCAGAGTTGGTGACTTGGATCACAGGTCTGAATGAAGTGAGGGAGAGAGTCAAGGTGACATGTAGGCGATAAGACAGCCTGGCTGAGGACTAGCAGCAGCAGCTGCTGTAGTGTTAGATTTCAGAGATGGGTCAAGAGCTTTGGGACTTAAAGTAATGCTCTGTGATTTTAAGTACATAATTCTATGAAATGGTAAAATCCTTTTTTAAGCACCCCAAGATCTATCAGCAAGGGAGTTTTTAATGGCAAGATACTTGCATTTTAAAATGAATATTTCAAAATGATACGAAATCATTGCTAGTAACTCCCTCCACCCATGCATGTGCGTGCATTATGAGAGCTTCTGTGTGTGAGGTGAATGTGAGGCAGTCATCCTGTGGTTTTACTGTGAGTGTGGTAAGCCCTTCTGTCTCACCTTCTTCTGCTATTAAGATTTCTCATTTCATCAGTGGTGTTAATTAGGAACAAAAATCAGTTCTGACTAGTTAGTACACGAAGAACTAGAGCATTTTAAATCCATTTAGAACTTTCAGAAGCATGTAACAAGAATATACTGAGGAAGCCAAAGAAAGATATCCCTAGTATTGGCATTTCAGGGAGAATGACAGGGCTGGTGACTTCTTTCTGGTGTGAGAAGCTTTTGGGCAAATGGAACAAAATCACAACACATAGCTCCTTAATGTGGCAGTCTTTTTTTTTTTTAATATAGTATAGGACTTCATGCATGTATGGGAGGGAGGGAGAGAGAGCATGCATGGAAGAAAGAAGGGGTTGCAAAACTGAAGACTCAATCCTTATAGATCTCATCTCAAACTGGGAGGGTAGATAGCAGACATTGTAGAGTAAGTGCCAGTGGATGATATCAAACCTAGTCTCTAGCAGTGTCTAAGAGGGAGGGACCAGAGATGCTGGGAATCAGAAAACGGTCCTTTATGGACAGGTTTGGGAGTGAGAAAATGAAGAGAAAGGTCTCTCAGGGAGAGAGGATGATCTGGGCAGAGATGCCATTGTGGGGAAATATGGTTGATGTTTAAGTAAAGGAGAGGGGTCCTCATGGATTAGGACAGAGGATCTGGCTTGGAGATTGTAAGGTTAACTTTGGAAAGATCAATAGAAGGCCAAGAAGAAAAGGAGAGCTCCATGATTTCCTTCTTTTATAAGTTACTTTCTGACTCATTAACTTATCAGGTAGTAGGGAGATCATCCCTTGCTCCCTCATTGGTCCTTTGTTAGAGGGGGACACCCATAGGTCTTAAGATGCACCCTGCAAACAAAAACACTATCTTCTAAGAACTCCATTTTTATTGGTTGACATACAAACTCACTGTAAAAAATTTAAGTGGTACTTTTATAAGAATCAATGAACTATTTCTCCCAGGGCCCACCAGCCCTTCCACCCTCATACCATTTTTTTGGAGGTGACTACTGTTAAAAATTTTTTTCTGCTTATCCTTCCCAATTTTATTCATCCAGTCAACAAATTCTTAGTTGAATGCTTATTATGGAAATGGGATACAACAGTGAACAGAAGTCCCCACTCTCAAGGAGCTTATATTTTACTGGGAAGAAGCAGGCAGTCAATGGCAAGCACATTTAAAATATCTTACAGAATGGAATTATCCTATGCATGCTCTTGCAACTAGCTCTTTTCCACTTGACAGTCTATCTTGGACATCTTTCCATGTCTGTTTATAGAGGCCTACCTCTTGGGACACCTGGGTGGCTCAGTGGGTTAAGCCTCTGCCTTTGGCTCAGGTCATGATCTCAGGGTCCTGGGATCAAGCCCCGCATCGGGCTCTCTGCTCAGTGGGGAGCCTGCTCCCTCCTCCTCCGACTCTCTGCCTGCCTTTCTGCCTACTTGTGATCTTTGTCAAATAAATAAAATCTTTAAAAAATATTAAAAAAAGAGGCCTACCTCTTTAACTGGTACTCACTAATATTTATTGAGCATCTGCTGTACTTTAGGCACTGTCTTAGTCACAGTAATTCTCTGTGGTAAGTACTGTAATTTTCATCTTACTATAGAGGAAGTACTGAGATGAAGAGAGGTTTGGGAACTTGCTCAGAGTCACCTGGCTAGTCTCTGCTGGAGTCAGATCTGAACCCAGGCCATCTGATCCTTCACTTCAGTTCTACTCCCTCTTGATGTTGATTGCATAGTACTCCTTTACATGGATGTACCTTCACTTATTTGGCCAGTCCTCTATTCTCAAGCCATTTTTAGTTTTTTTCCTGTCACAGACATTGCTATAATGAACATTTCTACAGATGTGCTTATGATCATCTGTGAGGTAAATTCCTAAGAGATGGAAACATTCACATTTCTATATTTGATAGACACTACTTAGTTTCCCCTTAAAAATATCTTACCAACTTCGGGGTGCCTGGGTGGATGAGTTGGTTGAGTGTCTGCCTTCAGCTCAGCTCATGATCTCGGAGTCCCATGTTGGGGGTCACTGCTCTGTGGGGAGTCTGATTCTCCCTCTCCCTATGCCATTCCCCCCACTTGTGCTCTCTGTCAAATAAATAAAATCTTTTAAAAAATAAAAAAATTTTTTACCAACTCTATACTAATAGTATAGGAGAAGATGCTGATTTCTTTTTTTTTTAAGATTTTATTTATTTATTGGACAGACAGAGATCACAAGTTGGCAGAGAGGCAGGCAGAGAGAGGAGGAAACAGGCTCCCCACTGAGCAGAGAGCCCGATGCGGGGCTCGATCCCAGAACCCTGGGATCATGACCTGAGCCGAAGGCAGAGGCTTTAACCCGCTGAGCCATCCAGACGCCCAAAGATGCTGATTTCTTTATATCTTCTTCAACAAAAGGAATTACCAAACTTATAGTAGTTGCTAATATGGTAGGTTAAAAAGTGGTAGAGAAATTATACTTAAAAACATTTTTAAAGAGTTTTTCATTTTAAATATATAAGGAAATGATTACTTTTTCTTAAAAGCTGTTTTTCGTTCTTTCTATCTGCAAGGAAGAAATTTCAAGAAATTTCAAGAAATCTGCAGTTTCTTATGACTGGGGAGGCTTGGCACCGAAAGTCTTCCTTTCTTTCTGATCTGGCTCTCTGTAGAGGTGTGAGGACTCAGTACCAGGATCTTCCAGGAGAGTGGAGTTGATGTGTGCAGAGGATCAACCTGCTCTGGTTATAGAGACATGATTAAAATGTATTTGGTTTCCCCATCCCCCACCACCCCTCCCTTCAGTGGGTATTAAGGAGGGCACGTGTTGTGATGAGCATTGAGTGTTACACGCAGCTAATGAATGGGTGAACATTACATGAAAAACAAATGATGTACTGTATGCTGGCTAACTGAACATAATGAATAATAAACATGTGAAAAAAATTTAAAAAATTTATTTGGCTTTAGTATTTAACTGCAAATCTGATGCAACTTCTGGAAAACCCATAAATGGGTTTAGACATACTTAAAAGAAGACATCTCTTCTTTTAAAAATAGACACAAACCAAAATATTTTGTTTTCATCTAATCCCATCTTAAAAACAAGAACCCGCTCAAAGTGATTCTAAACTAAAAACTTTAAATCCATTTCCTAATGTGCATTTTTTGACACCCTCAAGGGTTAATTGTTCGCTTTACTCTGAGTTGAAATTAAGGATGTTTGGAAAAAGTGTCTTCATTCTTCATATTAAATGTTGCTTGCGTGTGCTTAGCTTTCATCCATGAGATAGTAAAACTCCCCTTGCAATGATTTTTTAAAAAATGTGAATTCCTTCATCTCTGGGGAAGAACAGGTGGGAACTCTAAAGACGTTTGCTTATTTTCCTCAGTCAGGGATGATGAAAATTTGGTAAGCAGAAGTGGTAACTGTGACTCTTTCCGTTATCCGCTTCCATCCTTCTGAACTCTTGGTTCCCACAGAGGAAAGCCATCCTGCTGAAGTCCGACTCCAGGGAGCTTCCTTTTGTTTCCTTAAGATTAACCAGTTCTGCCCTGGCAGCGGTAGCAGGCAACTCTAAAAGGAGAGACTCTTCTGGGCTTTTGGTATTTTTCCAAGGAGTGGTTTTCTCCCCAGTTCCTCACTGGTAGGGTAGCTGCTTTCGTACAAAGCCGCCTTCTTTTTCTGATGAGATGCTGATTCTGATCTGCCATCAAGCAGCTTCCGGTAGCGGTAAGTGGTCAAGAGTGTTTTTCCAGGAGTTGATCTCAGGTTTTCAAGAATGTCCCCTAGAGACCCAGTTTGTTTTCTATGTAATTGCTAGAGCTTTTAGAATAGCCTTGTTTTTCTCATTGTTCTCATTGACCTGGTCATGGAATGGGTACCCATTTGATCTCCCTGAATCCTCCCTTTTGGGAGAGAGGGTTAGGTCCAGGCTGAGGTGAGTCCGTGGGGAGCATTCAAGGGTTGGTGAGTCCAAGAGGAGAGTCAGCTCAGGGCTGTCTGGAGCTTTCTCTTTCTCTTTTCTAGGTTGCTCTTTTGTTTTGCTGTTTTCACCTTGGGTATGGTTGAGGTTTAGCAAACAGTCTTTATTATTCTCTTACTAAAAAAAAAAAAATTGGAAAGTAGTTGGGTTTGAGAAATAGGACATTTTCTTTATTTCTTTTTTCAAATTTTTATCCTGTTAGCATCATCTCTTTTTTTAAAGATTTTGTTTGTTTATTTGACAGATAGAAATCACAAGTAGGTAGAGAGGCAGGCAGAGAGAGAGAGGGGTGGAAGCAGGCTCCCTGCTGAGCAGAGAGCCCGATGTGGGGCTCGATCCCAGGACCCTGGGATCATGACCTGAGCCGAAGGCAGAGGCTTTAACCCATTGAGCCACCCAGGCTCATCTATTTTTTAAATAAAGATTTTATTTATTTGAGAGAGAGAGAGAGAGCACAAGCAGGGGGAGTGGGAGAGGGAGAAGCAAGCTCCCTGCTGAGCGGGGAGGCTGGTGCAGGGCTGGATCTCAGGACCCTGGGATCATAAACTGAGCCCAAGGCAGATGCTTACCTGATGGAGCCACCTAGGCGCCACACACCATATATTAAATGGCCTATGGGAGTCGCAGTGAGGTTCATTTCTTTTTGTTTGTGGGTGTTGGAGTAGTTGATTTCAGTTTTTTTTTTTCAAGGGGTTTGTATCTAGCTTCCCTGTTCAAGGTATTGTTTATTCTATGACTGATTCATGTTCATTTGAACATGAACAGTTTTTTACTAAACTACCCTCTGAGGCTAGAGTGGTATGTTTTTTAGTGCTGAGATTTGTCTGACCTGAGATATAATACTTATAGCTATTTGGTTGATCATGAGAGTGTCTCAGGTTGCTGGCTAATTATTAGCTGTTTTGGGAAGAAAGGAAATTGGTGAGAAATTTTAATTGGGGGCTGAAGGCTTATTAGAAAGGAGAGGAGGAAAATATAGGACTGTGTGTGGAATTATGAGCATCTGTCCCTGAATGGTCACCTTTGCTCGGGTGTTTTATGCTAGCCCTTACTGCAAAATGTAAATTCAGAGTGATTTTTAAAAAACCTTTATTTATCCATCTTGTGCTTTTATATTGTTTTGTCATGCATCTTTAAAAATGAAGGGTCAAGTAATTTTTTGTGCCCCTGGAGAATTTTTGTTTGTTTGTGCATGGGAGGATTTTATTTTGTTCTTACCTGGTAAATTGGAAATTTTCATTTAGTTGGAAAAGCTTTAACCTCTTGTTTCAAAGTAAATTAGAAATTGTAGCTCTCCTAGAAATCTTGTTAATGTATGTATTCTAGATGCTTGTATTGCATATATAAGAAGTAGATGCTGGTATTTTCAGGATTTCTCACAAAAAGATGTCCAAGAAAATAGTAACCTCCATGCCTCATGCCTAAAATCTTATTTGACTTCTTAGCAATGTTAAATATTTTTTAAATATTAACTTCTGATTAAATATTAAATGTAAATATTAAATATATTGGTCATTGCATTTTTTGAACTGTTTCTTTTTCCTTTCTCTCTCTTCCATTTCTTTGGTCAACTCCAGCTTGTTGAACATCTACCCCGTGTAGACTCTGTGCTAGATGTCCAGAGGAAGACACCGCAGTACGAAAGCCTGAGCATTTCATTTCAATATATCCTTCTCTGACCCTTTTTTTTTTGAAGTTGAGTGTTCCCTAGGGCCTCCTCAACTGTTTACTGACTCATCCTCACCCTCTGTCCTCTCACTTCTTTTAATTCTTGCTCTTCCTGAGTGAGATCATTCATTTCCCATGACTTCAATGCTTGCATATATGTTGATGATTCCAAGTCTACAAATCTTGTTTTTTCTCTTCAGTGCTAAGGATATTTTCAACGATCAAGAGAAATTTCAAGACTAATGTGTTCAAACTGAAATTATTATTCTCCCATCCCAGTCCCTGCCTCTCTGTTTTCTCTTTCTTCTCCCTTCCATGCTATGCTTGTCATTTTAATGGCACCTCTGTCTTTGCCCTGAGTCAAAAACTTAGAAGTCACCCTAGATTCCTCCTTGTTCTTCACCTCAACATATATACAACTTATAAAACTGTCAATTCAACTGCAGATCCGTTTTTAGAATCCAGCTTCACTTGCCTGTTGTCATTGCTCCCCTAACTCTTTCCATGTCAGGCCATGTTGTGAGTGTAACCTTCCTAAAAATGCTGATAACCTGTGCTTGTATAGAGAGACACAGAGTAAAATGACCATGGACAAGAGGGGCTGGATTCTACCCATATCCTTCTCTGAGAGACCTCTTCTACCTTCCACTTCCCCATTACCATGGGGATTAACCATGGTAATGAACACATGAACCATGAACCATGGGTCTTGAACACAGCCCTGCCTTGTGTCACATCATCTTTCAAATGGGGACAATGATAGTCCTTGCCTATAGAGTTTTGGTGAGGATTAAATGGGATGATACGTGTCAAGTAGTTAGCACAAGGCCAAGTACCCAGTGAATGGTAGTGATGATTATGACAACAATGATGAAGATGATCACTTGTTTCAGAATCTATTTAAAAAAATTTTTTTTATAAACATACAATGAATTATCAGCCCCAGGGGTACATGTCTGTGAATCGCCAGGTTTATACACTTCCCAGCACTCATAATAGAACATACCCTCACCAATGTCCATAACCCCACCACCCTCTCCCTCTCGCCCCCCACAACCCTCAGTTTGTTTTGTGAGATTAAGAGTCTCTGATGGTTTGTCTCCCTCCTGATCCCATCTTGTTTCATTTATTCTTTTCCTACCCCCTCAAACCCCCCACATTGCCTCTCAACTTCCTCATATCAGGGAGATCATATGATAGTTGTCTTTCTCCAATTGACTTATTTCGCTAAGCATAATACCCCCTAGTTCCATCCACATAGTTGCAAATGGCAAGATTTCATTTCTTTTGATGGCTGCATAGTATTCCATTGTATGTATATACCACATCTTCTTTATCCATTCATCTGTTGATGGACATCTAGGTTCTTTCAGAATCCATTTCTAATCTACTTTGCCAGCTTCATGCCCCCTATAATCTTATTGCCATGAGTTTCACTGCTCCCCAAACCTTCCTTTCCCTTTCACAATAATTTGTCTTTCCACAAGCTGTTCCTTTTGTCTGACCTTTCCTCATTTTACTGAGAAAACTCTTCTTTCCTTTTCAAAAGGGTCAACTCAGAATCACTGTCTGTGACATCTTAGCTGACTCCGCAAAGCAGGCTTGTTGACTCCCTTCCCTCTCTCTCTGTGGTGCTCCGTCCTTGCTTCCATCATAGCCATTCAAAAGATCTATGTATTTATCTTTCCCAGACTACAGGCACTTAAAGGACAGAGGTAGGATCTAATGTTACTTGCCTCCCTCTACCCACCCAGGTTTGACATAGAATAGACACCCAGCTGGGGCACCTGGGTGTCTCAGTCAGTTAAGATTCTGACTCTTGGTTTCAGCTCAGGTCATGATCTCAGGGTTTTGAGATTGAGCCCTGCATCAGGCTCTGCCCTCAGTCCATGGAGTCTCTTTAAGATTCTCTACAACACCCCCCTCCTCACATTCTCTCTTAAATAGATAAATAAATAAATAAATAAAAATCTTAAAGAATAAGTACCCAATAAATGTTTGATGATTGAGATCCATCCCTACTGATGTTCAAATTTGACAGTTTTTTTTTTTAAGATTTTATTTGACAGAAAGCACAAGCAGGGGGAGGGGTAGAGGGAGAGAGGCAGGCTAGTGGGGCTCGATCCCAGGATCCTGGGATCATGACCTGAGCTGAAGGCAGATGCCCAACTGATGAGCTACCCAGATGCACCTGACAGGAGGTTTTTTACTTGTGGAGACTTAAACATATATTAAAAACAAAAACAAAAACCTTTCTTTCTTGAGTCCTAACTTTGTAGCAGGAGGCACTGTGCTAATTTCTTTGTAGGCATGCCTAATGATCCTATGAGTTACTCTAATTGTCCCTGTTTACAGATGAGAAACCCGGGGCTTAGAAAAGAGGGAACTTGCTAGAGGTTACAGAGCTAGTAGGACCAAGCCCAGCTGTCTGACTGATGGAATGTTGGAAGAAAAGGGAAGTGAGAGGGAAGGAAGAAGACTAAGCCAGGGGGAGGCATGTTTGGGAGAGAAAGGCAGCATGAGGGCAAAAGTGCACTAGAGGAGCAGCAGGAGTAGGCTAGGAAAGACCGAGAAAGAGGAAAGGAATGAGGGGAGAGCAAGGATGAAAGTGAGCAGGGGATAAACAAGAGGAGGAAGGGAAGCACGGTTCCCACCACTTCAGAATCTTGTGGCTGGGTAACAGCTGCATGCCTAACAGAATATAAACAGACTGTGATATGTTGACATGTTGACATGACATGACAAGTTGACATGACAACTCACAACAAAATCAACCTAATATACATTATATGGGAAATACAATAATTTATTGTCAGGGAATGGTAATTATATCTAATTACTAAGCTGTTTATAAATTTGGCTGTACAACGATCACCACACACACACACACACACACACACAGGCTTAAATTCTGTTCACTTCTACTTTTGTCCATTATGGACAATTGACAAGTGCTGTGGCTGTTGACATCTGTCACTGACACTACATATGATTAAAACACTATCTGTACCCCCTATCCACACATCACATTCAACGTTGCACAGTTGCAGACAGAAGCTCAGGCATTCTTTTCAAGGCTGAGATTTCCCTGCTGCACCAGGATGTCTTTCCTGGTCTTATTGCTATGTTTTGGCCTCACCTCCCCCATCCTTCAGGGGCCTGGCACTGAGGGCCCTAGGGAATAATCTTGGGCCTGTAGGCAGGGTTACCTGATGACGCCTGATGATGACCACAAGGTCATCTTGTCCAGGGGTGGGAGGACTTACTGAGGCTTTGCTTTTTTGGCTTTGGGAACCCAGAGCCAGAAGAAGGAGAAGGAAAAGGGTAGGACCGGAGAAGATGGAGGGCAGAAGAGGGAGGAGAGAAGGGGCTGGTTCCCTAATCCTGCCCTCCAACTTTCCATCCTCAGATGCTACTATTGCTCAGGCAGGCAGGGTTTTCAAGCTTTACCTGTACCTACCCTGGTGCTGGTCAGCCCCTTTCCCTTCCGTTCTTAGTTGGGGTATTCTTTGAGACAAGGTGAATTAGGTTAGGAAACAAGTGTCTGACTGAAAAACATTAAGGAAAGTTAAGAAAACAGGGAAGGGAAACTGGGAGATTGAAAGAGGAAAAAAGGGAGTGAATAGAAGAAAAGACAAATGCAAGGAGAGAAGGGAACTCATTTTTATGGAATGAACCATATACAGATGTATATTTACCCTCACAACAACTCTAAAAGGAAGGCATTATTATCCTTATTTTACAGATTCTAGGATTGAGCCTTAGAAAGGGGGAAGTGACTTGGCCAAAGTAACACTAGATAGAAATTAGCTGAGCTGGGATTGGAATCTGTTTTCCTAAAAGTGTCTCCTGTATAGTACAGTGTTTCCAAAAAAGAAGAGAAAGCAGAGTTGGGGAATGAGGAAGGCAAGCAGAGCAGAAAAGAGAGTAGAGAAGAGAGGGAAGAGGATGGGAGGTCTCATGAGGGGTGAGGTCTGGGGATGGGCTTATTGAAGCTGTGTGCCTCCTTTCCCCTTTGGCCCATCTTCTCCCTGAGTCCTGAGAACTGGAGAGAACCCACTGCTCAAAGGGAGTAGAGCACCTCCCCCAGGAGGGCACTCTGCTTCCTTCCTAGACTCTTATTTGAAGACAGGCAGTGATGGGCTCACCTGGGCAGCACTCTGAGTAAGTAAGGAGAAGCTGCCAGGAATCTGCCTCATGTTGCTTTCCTGGCTTCCACTGCTCCTGTGTTTTCCTCAACTATCTCAGCTCCTTTCTTGCCGCTTTCTTTTCTGATCTCCTCCTTTGCTTTTCTATCATTCTACCTTGTATTTTCAGTCTTTCTCTTTTCACTGTTCTCCCTCCCCTTAGTTTATCCCCATGGCTATGCCCCCACCACAAGCACATCTCCTCTTTAAAGTTTCATTATCCGTTCGTTCATACTTATCTCCTTTGTTTTATTGTAGAATGTCTTGAAGAAAGTTAGGATGAAATGAGATTTCACCCTAATGTTTATTTAGATACTTCGAGAAAGTTCAGAAGAACTATCTTGCCTTCAAGATAACTAATGTCTAATGAGCTTTTTCATCATGTGCCACCATCCCCAACAGTCCATCCAGTAGGTTCTGAGTATATTAGTCCTGGATTCTGTAATGAGTTAGTGGAAAAAGTAGGAATCGAAGGTTAGTCTGCTTGACTCCAAAGGACAAGCTAGCTTCCAGCCACCACATCCTGCTGCCCCTTAAGTAGGTCACTGGGATGGCTGTTCCCTCAGAGGCCTCTTGGTGAATTTACTGCATCTAGAATGGGTTGTTTATCTTATAAATTTTGGACTGTAATTCAGCAGCATACTAAAGACAGATTTATGTTTCTGAGTTAGACTAATATTAGCTCAGGAGACTGGTAGTATAAAATAAGAGTGACAAGTTATTAATTTAAAACATGTAATATAACTGTCAGGAGGACCAGAATGTTCACTTCGGCAGGCAGGACTAGTGCACTCTTTCCCTGTAGACAGACTTTTGTTGGAAGGCAAGTTATTATCAGCAGGTTGCTTGGTGATCAAGGAATTGGAGCAGGGGGAATTAACTATAATAACTTGATTGTTGAATGTCCTCAGATCATTAAAGGGAATCTCCATTTTAACCCTTTGTTTAAAATGTTGAGTCACCTGCATTCAGGTGTACCCATTTCCACTACAAATAGAGACCTTGTGAAATCATATTACAGACGGGATGCTCTCTTCTGCATATAGCTGCTTAAGTAACATTTCTAACTTGAATGTCTTGTTATCACCTTCAGTCTCAAGGTGTCTGAAACCAGCTCCTTATTTTCCCTGAACAAACTAAAGTCTTCCTTTGACTTTGTTATTTTTTCCATTAGGAGAATTATTTTTTGTAACCAAGATTTGAAACATGAACTGGAAATGTAAAAAAAAAAACCAACCAAATAAAAAAACCTATGGAAGCATAACTTTCAATCTTTTCAAAAAAACCACTCATTGCCTTTAAAAATGTATTAATATACATAAAAGCTCTTTGCTGTTACTTAGCCATTAGCTATTCCTTTTTCTGTCTTTCTCTTTTTCCATACCTCTTTTTTTTTCTTTTTCTAAGTATTTTTATTTGAGAGCGAGAGAGGGCGTGAGAGAAAGCATGAATGCGGGGGAGGTAAATGGAGCGGGAGAGGCAGACTTCCCCACTGAGCAGGGAGCTCAACATGGCACTCAATCCTAGGACCCTGGGATCATTACCTGAGCTGAAAGCAGATACTTAACTGACTGAGACACCCAAGTCCCCTTATAACTCTTTTTCTTATTACCCCTGCCCCATGACCTTCACACAAGAAAGCCACCATTTTAATCCCTTGCATAAGATGAAACTAAGAATTAAGTAAGACCTATCAGCAGTTTTCCTTTTTCTATTTCCTCTACTTTGGGGTGATGTAAAAAAAAAAAGGAATGTATTCATATAGATACTTTTTGTTCAGCATTTGGAAATGGTTGAATTTCAGAATCTTAACTACTTCTAGAGGTAGATTCCACATACGCAAACCTTTTCTCCCACCTGATTTGTCTACTCTATTTCCTTTGAACTTAGCTTGTCTGAAAGTTCAACAAAAGATGGCTTTTTCTTTACTCTGACATCTTTTAGAATTAGAGTGTCAGCTGGGGTATTTTGGTGAGTTGATAAATGTCCAAGAATGAAAGCACTAAATTTCACTTCCTCAAAGTTAAACTAGAATCTGCTACATTAGTGTGAATCCTCTGTTAAGCATGCCTGGAATTGTTGCTGTTACAAGGAAAATACTGGACTGGAGGAAACATGGGCCTGAAGGTCAATTCTTAATTTTTTGTTGTAACTTTATGTCTTAGTGAGTGAAAACACTTGAATAGGGTTATTAATAAGAAAAACTTTCACAAGTTTTGTAGAAATATTAACTTATATAATTGTGATTATATCACTTGATTAATTATAAAGTAGAGAAGATTTTTAGTGAAAAAGGCAAAAATTCATAAAATGAATTTAACTCAGTGTCTTTAAGAGTTTTAAGACATTTTAGAAGATGATATTAGAGAAATTAAAAACATGAAATAGCTGTATGGCTTAGAGGTAGTTTTAAAAAGGATGTGGTATTGCTTTATGTTTGTTAGCTTAGGATCTGTTAAAATGAGAAGTGTTTGCAGAAGTATCTAAAATAAGAGAGGAAGGGATGATATCATAGATATATGTTTTGGTTACATTTATATTATATATTTGTCTTTTGAACTGGTTGTCTGTTAGTATTAATCCATCGAAGCAATGTAGCAAACCATTAAGAAGACAGAATAAGTTGGCCAGTGGCCAGTACTCTCATTAAATTCCTGAGAGATTGAATTTCTTTCTTCTGCCTACATTCTAATTGCCACCTGTCAGGGTGTAGAGTCCCTTTTGCCCTCTTGCTTAAAGAATCATTCTTCCTTTCACCTGCTCCTGGGACTCTGAGCCCACGAAAACACATGTTGACTTAGTCTCAGGAGAGAATTTTAAAGCCCTAACAAGTTGGCTTAGAACTTGCAAGATGAGCCTTAACTGTCTGGCCAGATGGGGCCACCAGATTCAGATGTCATTGTCACAGAATCCATTCATCCTTCTCCCTGCTCCCATTTTGCATCTGTTGTGACTGTTTTTTAGAACAAAGAATCCTTGGATGAAAACACACATTTAACCATATTACTAACTATTTATTTTATTTTATTATTTTTAAAGACTTTATTTTATTGTTTATTTATTATTAACATAAAATGTATTATTTGTTTCAGGGGTACAGGTCTGTGATTCATCAGTCTTACACAATGCTCAGCACTCACCATAGCACATACCCTCCCCAGTGTCCATCACCCAGCCACCCCATCCCTCCTACCATCATCCCTTCCAGCAACTCTCAGTTTGTTTTCTGATAAAGAGTCCCTTATGGTTTGTCTCCCTCTCTGCTTTCATCTTGTTTCATTTTTCCCTCCCTTCCCCTATGATCTTGTCTCTTGTTTCTCAAATTCCTCATATCAGTGAGATCATATGATAATTGTCTTTCTCTGATTGGCTTATTTTGCTTAGCATAATATCTTCTAGTTCCATCCACCTTGTTGCAAATGGCAAGATCTCATTTTTCTTGATGGCTACATAATATTCCATTTTAGATATGTACCACATCTTCTTTATCCATTCATCTATTGATGGACATCTAGGCTCTTCTCATAATTTGGCTATTGTGGACATTGCTGCTATAAACATTGGGGTGCATGTGCCCCTTCTGATCACTACATTTGTATCTCTAGGGTAAATACCCAGTAGTGCAATTGCTGGGTCATAGGGTAGATCTATTTTCAACTTTTTGAGGAACCTCCTTACTGTTTTCCAGAGTGGCCGCACCAGCTTGCATTCCCACCAACACTGTAGGAGAGTTCCCCTTTCTCTGCATTCTACCCAACATCTGTAATTTCCTGACTGGTTAATTTTAGCCATTCTGACTGGTATGAGGTGGTATCTCACTGTGGTTTTGATTTGTATTTCCCTGATACCGAGTGATGTTGAGCACTTTTTCATGTGTCTGTTGGCCATTTATTTGGATGTCTTCTTTGCAGAAATATCTGTTCATGTGAAAACTTTGAGAGAGAAAGGGAGAGAGCTCACAGGGAGCCTCATGCAGGGCTGATCCCAGGACTCTGGGATCACGACCTGAGCTGAAGGCAGACACAACCAGCTAAGCAACCCAGGTGCCTCTTTTCTTATTATTTCTTGCAGGAAGGCCTTACCTCTAAAGAAAAAATCTTTTCAATGTTATCTTTTAAAAAATTATTGTTAAATAGCTGGAGTGCCTCCTTTTGTTCTCCTTCCCCAAGCTTTGCAAAATTCTCTTCTTTCTGTTGCTCTTTAGTTTGCCTGCAGTACTCTTCCTATGGTAAGCAAATGTTCATCCTTGAGGTTTTTCCTAGGCTGGAGATGGGGGTATAAAAGAGGATGGGAATGGGCCAGAAGAAGGGAGTAGAAGAGAAAGGCATGGTGGCTCCCAGGTTGGGATGATCTAAGACGTTCTGGCATGTGGGGTTGGGTCCTGGGAAGGGATAGTTGCTAAAAGGGAAGTTGCTTTACACTTATTGTGGTGAACATTGAGTAATGTATAGAATTGTTGAATCCATACTTGGATTCAGGTGGTACACCTAAAACTAGTACAATATTGTATGTTCATTATACTCCAATAAAGGGGTGCTTGGGTGGCTCAGTTGGTTGAGTGTCTGACTCTCGATTTCAGCTCAGGTCGTGATCTCAGGGACATGGAATCATGTTGGATTCTGCACTCAGTGGGGAGTCCACTTGACAATTCTCCCCTTCTCCCTCTCCCTCCACACTCTCTCTTTCTCTCAATAAATGAATCTTTAATTATATCTACTTCACTACAAAAAATTTAAAAAGGGAAGAGCCTTTTAATGTCTGAAAGTCCTTGGTCTTTTCCTAATAGAAATTAAAGACCTCATTCCTTGTTTCATTTAGCGAATATTTATTGAGCATTATTATATGCCATTCATGCATTAGATATTGGAAATATAGCTGTGGACCAGACGGATGAGGTCACTGTCCTACTGGAGTTTGTAACTAATGAGGACACAGGCAATATAATGTAATAATAGGCAAATATGTTCTGGAGTGATAGGGGCTCTTGTGGGAAGTTCTGGATTATATGAGAGCACATACAGTTGCCCCTATCTCTGATTTGGGGGATCAGAGAGGCCTCATAGAGGAAGTAATAAAGGAATTGATATGGGAAATACAAGTAGGAGTTAGGTTAAGGGGTTGGATGGGTTAGGTGGTTATAGGCAGAGGGAAGAGCATGTGGTGGGCTCCCAGGTGGAAAGAAGCTGAACTGAGTATTTCTGGAGTATATGATGGGATACAAGGAGGCATGGGGGCAGTGAAGAGAGCAATGGAAAATTAGGCTAGAAAAATGAGCAAGGACCAGGTTGTGGAGGGTCCAAGGAGTCATGTTAGAATTTGATCTTTTTTTCTAAGGCCAGTGGGAAGTGATTGGAAGGTTTTCATCCGGGGTGTGACAGGATGCCATTTACCTTTTATAAAGATGACTCTGCTTCAGGGTGGACCCTGGTCTATAGGTGGCTAAGGCTGGAGCAGAGAAACCCGTTATGAACAATGCAGGGAAAAGCAATTACTCATCAGCAAGCATTCCTAGAAACAACTAGACGCCTGGAGCTGTGGTGGTTGTGGGAAGGCTCATCTTGGGCAACACAGTTGGTAGAAAGTATTGTGGGGGGGGGACAGAAGAGTTAGTGATGGATTATATTTAATATTTAAGGACTTATCCCTCTTCTAGCAGCACCTGGCTGCAGTTCCCCTATTTTCTTGTGCAGATTCATCGTTTTCTAGTAACCAGCCCATAGAAGAGCAGCAGGTGTCACCCGAGTCAGTGGTCCTATTTGTCACACACGTTCAGGAGTAGCTGTGCCGTCAGCAGGTTGCTGCTTTTCCTGGGGGTGGCGGGAAGGAACTCGTGGATCTGAGGCCACGACAGCGAGAAATAGGGATGGTTTCAGGCTTTTTAGACTCAGAGGGATTTGAAGTGGAGCAATGGCTGTTGATGAATTTCCTCTGTATCTTCCTTTCTCGTAACTACTAAACTGTAAGTGTTGACTGTTCCTCTCTTCTGGTCTCTATATGACCAACTTCTTCTTTATGTGTGTTCACTGCATCCTGCCACAGCCCTTCTTTGAGTAGGAAGTGAGTAAGTCATTTCCCTTTCAGCCTGAAAGAGCATGTGCCTACCCTCTCATGGGTTTGCAAAGGTTCCTGAGTTCGTTTCTTTCTTTCTTTCTTTTTTTTTTTAAAGATTTTGTTTATTTATTTGACAGAGAGACAGAGATCACAAGCAGGCACAGAGGCAGGCAGAGAGAGAGAGGAGGAAGCAGGCTTCCTGCTGAGCAGAGAGCCCTATGTGGGGCTCGATCCCAGGACCCTGAGATCATGACCTGAGCGGAAGGCAGAGGCTTTAACCCACTGAGCCACCCAGGCACCCCTCCTGAGTTCATTTCTAACATCTGTCAGGTTTTACATCTTTGAAACCATTTGCCCCTTTCTTTATTCTAAATCTTCTAATAGAGTTTACCATAATTAGATCCTTCGTAGGGAAAAATGGAAAGGTGATAACAACATTATTCTGGCTTTTTTGGTAACTACCTGGAGAAGCCTCTACACAGAATGAATGGAGGAAAATTTTTGAAGTGTGAACCTGGCAGCCTCTCTCCTGTGATTCAGCAGTGGTTCTCAGTGCTAGCTTTGGGAAGGAGTCATCTAATGACTTTTGAATAAAAAGCAGATGCTGTAGCTTCACCTCTGATATACTCTGATTTGTAGTGTTTGGGATACATTAGAAAATTTGGCTCAATTTGCAACGATGTGGATGGAACTAGAGGGTATCATGCTTAGTGAAATAAGTCAATCAGAGAAAGACAACGATCATATGATCTCCCTGATATGAGGAAGTGGAGATGCAACCTGGGGGGTTTGGGGGATAGGAAAAGAATAAATGAAACAAGTTGGAATCGGGAGGGAGACAAACCATCAGAGACTCTTTTTTTTTTTTCATATTTATTTATTTATTTATTTATTTATTTATTTTTTATTTATTTTCAGTGTAACAGAGTTCATAGTTTTATACCATCAGAGACTCTTAATCTCACAAAACAAACTGAGCGTTGCTGGGGGGTGAGGAGTCGGGAGAGGGGGGTGGGGTTATGGACATTGGGGAGGGTGTGTGCTATGGTGAGTGCTGTGAAGTGTGTAAACCTGG
>PISX010013435.1:0-56693 GCA_004024625.1 Mellivora capensis | reverse complement strand
AATCCATCAGAATCCTAGAGGAGAACATAGGCAGTAACCTCTTCGATATCAGCCACAGCAACTTCTTTCAAGATATGTCTCCAAAGGCAAAGGAAACAAAAGTGAAAATGAACTTTTGGGACTTCATCAAGATCAAAAGCTTCTGCACAGCAAAGGAAACAGTCAACAAAACAAAGAGGCAACCCACGGAATGGGAGAATATATTTGCAAATGACAGTACAGACAAAAGTTTGATATCCAGGATCTATAAAGAACTTCTCAAACTCAACACATACAAAACAGATAATCATGCCAAAAAATGGGCAGAAGATATGAACAGACACTTCTCAATGAAGACATACAAATGGCTATCAGACACATGAAAAAATGTTCATCATCATTAGCCATCAGGGAGATTCAAATTAAAACCACATTGAGATACCACCTCACACCAGTTAGAATGGCCAAAATTAGCAAGACAGGAAACTACATGTGTTGGAGAGGATGTGGAGAAAGGGGAACCCTCTTACACTGTTGGTGGGAATGCAAGTTGGTGCCCCCACCCTGGAGAGCAGTGTGGAGATTCCTCAAGAAATTCAAAAGAGAGCTTCCCTATGACCCTGCAATTGCAGTACTGGGTATTTACCCCAGAGATACAGATGTAGTGAAAAGAAGGGCCATCTGTACCCCAATGTTTATAGCAGCAATGGCCATGGTTGCCAAACTGTGGAAAGAACCAAGATGCCCTTCAGTGGACGAATGGATAAGGAAGATGTGGTCCATATACACTATGGAGTAGTATGCCTCCATCAGAAAGGATGAATACCCAACTTTTGTAGCAACATGGACAGGACTGGAGGAGATTATGCTGAGTGAAGTAAGTCAAGCAGAGAGAGTCAATTATCATATGGTTTCACTTATTTGTGGAGCATAACAAATAACACGGAGGACATGGGGAGATGGAGAGGAGAAGGGAGTTGACGGAAATGGGAAGGGGAGGTGAACCATGAGAGACTATGGACTCTGAAAAACAACCTGAGGGGTTTTGAAGGGGCAGGGGTTGGGAGGTTAGGGGAGCCTGGTGGTGGGTTTTAGGGAGGGCACGCATTGCATGGAGCACTGGGTGTGGTGCAAAAACAATGAATACTGTTACTCTGAAAAGAAATACAAATAAATAAATTAATTTAAAAAAGTTAAAATATACAAAAACCAATTGAAATACTTATTTTTTCTTAGATTAACATCTTCGTCAAAATAAAAGTTACAGATGTCGGCGTGGCTCAGTTGTGTTGCATGTTTGTGTGTTGGATGCTGCAGTGTTCTGTGTGTTCGTGTATCTCACTTAAACCTACAGCTGCTGCTTACGTGCTTACAGATTAAAAATCGGGGTCACACTGCAGACCCTGCTCTTTGTCTGTTTCCCCAAGTCTCTGCTGCTTTCATAGTCCCGGGGTGGATACCATTCATTTCTTAAGTTTACTTCTTGATATTTTTATGCATTATGTCTGAACATGGACTTCACTTCATGTCAACTGAAGAGTGGATCAAACAAAAGCTGATTGATTATGTTAAAGAGAAAAGTTTTGTAACATAGCTAGGAAAAAAATGCTTTATTGGTCAGGATTAAAAGTGTGAATAAAGGACTCCAAAACCAAAGTTTAGAGCTATACTGATAATGATTACCTTCTTCATACCGTTCTCCTGTAATGCCTAATTCTTTTAAAACTTCATAGAATACTGACCTCGCTAATATTGGGAGTAAAATGTGAAATTCTAAGTCAGGGGACTTACAAATTATATATAATGACCTTAATGGTGTACATTTTGTGACCTGTTATTTTAGAGCATTGTTAATGTCTCAGATCATAGTTTGAATTACAGTTAAAATATTCTCATCAACTTCACTATTTAGGCCCAAAAGGTTTAGAAAAGCTGGAATCTAAATACATTTTAAAATTTAGAGCTGTTTTCAGCTCTATGGAAACACCACAAAGGACAAATGGATTCATAATTAGGTCTACCATTTCCTTCTTTTGTGCAACTTAGTTGGTTTAAAATTTTAGCTCTAATTCTTCAGTTTTGTTGTTCTGTTTCATTTGGGAAAGCAGAGCATTCATTATATACTAATCCATGTGAGTCTGTGGGTAAACACATGTTTAATATAACATAGATGTTTAACAGTTACATAGATGTGTGGTTGATTATACAGTAACATTTGTATCTGGTTTTTCCAAAGAGATATTTGGTGATACTGTGTAACCATGCTATGGCTCCCATGCTTGTCCCCATGAGCTATCTTGTCCCCCTTCATTTAAGCCAGAAGTAATTCTTAAGACTGAAACAGGCTTCCAATATTGCCCATCATTTAAGCATGGAGGTAGTATTCATCCCTCATAGGAAGATAAGGTGTTTGGAGAGCTAGAGTATAGCACTCAAGGGCCAGAGTCCCAGACTGTCCCATCAAAATCGTAGGTCACATTGGAGGGAATAAAAACTTCCCTTAAGGTAATAGGTCAGTATTTAGAGACATCACCTGAAGCAAATACATGAGCAAAAAGACACTTAGTAATAAGAGCTCTGGAGCAAAAACATTCATCTCACACATACTCCATCAAAGTGATCAGAACTAGGACTTTAGGAAGAGCCTCCAGAATGCTCTTTGTCCACGCTGCCTGAGGGATATTCTTTATGAATGGAAATAGAGTTTCCTATTCTAGATAGGAATAGAATAGAATCTATTCTATTCAAAGTAATTCATTGTAAAGAAATATGTATGATGAGTGTGACCTCCAAGTTTGACATACCTATGTGATAACCTTCCATTTCCAGTCTACCAAAGTCATCTTACTTTGTGTTAACTATTTTGGTATCTTCGATGTCATGATTCATGCTTTTAATTGATGTTCTCTATTTACGTACTCAACATAATTTAAAAATAAACTGCCTGAGAAATAGTGTGAGGCACATTCTACACAGCAGGCTGCGTCCAATTTTGTACTGGGGGACAATAAGTTGCTTTCCCATTTCCACTCTTGTGAATTAACCTTCTTCCCTTCAGTCAGCCCAAACTGAGACATTCATACATTCTGAAAACTCAGGGGCTGATGCAAGCATAATAGGCTTAGTGTCTTTGAGATAGTATTTGTCAAATATGTTTAGTTGTGCTTCTCCTAAAACTCATAGGAAGTTAACGTGTCTTCTTGAAAAGTGTGATTTCTTTCTTTTTTTTTTTTTAAGATTTTATTTATTTATTTGACAGAGATCACAAGTAGGCAGAGCGGTAGGCAGAGAGAGAAGAAAGCAGGCTCCCCGTTGAGCAGAGAGCCCAATGCAGGGCTCGATCCCAGGACCCTGAGATCATGACCTGAACCAAAGGCAGAGGCTTAACCCACTGAGCCACCCAGGTGCCCCAAAAAGTGTGATTTCTTAAAATGCATTTATTGGGGCACTTGGATGGCTCAGCTGGTTGAGCGACCGACTGTTGGTTTTGGCTCAGGTTATGGTCTCAGGGTTGTGAGATGGAGCACCATGTTGGGTGCTGCTGTCAGTGGGGAGTCTGCTTGGGATTCTCTCTCCCCTTACCACCTTCCTCCACTTGTGATAGGAATGTAGGCTCTAAATAAATCAATAAATCAATCTTTAAAAAGTGTATCAAAAATATAAAGTACATTTTAAAATGTAGAACAGAGCAGTTGAATAATTTCCCTAGGCATACTATTTTGATTTTATTTGTGTATGGTAGGATGTAAAATATCTTAAATAATGGGATATTTTATAGCAAAGAATGTACCACATCACATGATTTTTTGCAAGAGAACTTTTCTCTCTTGGTTATCTAAAATTTCCATTGTCCCTGATCATCGTAACCAAAGATATATTTATTGGGTTGTTAGTAGTCATTGAAAGTATAAAATAGGCAGTGTAAAAAATAACTTTCTTTTGATAAATTATGTATTATTAGAAGAACCTCAAACTTTTAATGAATACCGCTAACAAGTTATAATGGCCAAAACAAATCAAAACCTTATTTTTTGAGAATATTTCATGCAGAAACTGCCATTGGTTGTTAATATAAGAAATGCTGGGGTGATGAATTCATCAGGGAGAAATATACTATATTGGGCTTCCTCATATTTTAGGAAGAGTTAGATATCAGATAGCTAAGAAATGTTGCTTCATAAAATCAGTTCAGCCAGGTAGTGAATAGAATACTACGGTCTCAAGCATTTTTTGACTACATTGAAGGGAAAGGAAAGCAAGGATTTGAAATGCTTAGTGTTAAGTCCATCACACTGGAAGAGTTTGAAGAGGATTAATTAATATTTAATTGTTAAGAGTTAATTTTTGCAGATTAACATTTTCAGAAAATGATTCTACCAGAATCATGGATGTTTGAGCCCCATTTCATTTTTGGATGTTTCTTATTATGGGGTTGTATTTATCACTGAGCTGATACCTACCTCTTTGCAAATCCCCCTGTGCTCTCGGTTCTGCTCCAAGGTGAGAGCCTTTTCAGAACTTGATACATATGAAATGCTTTTTAAAAATGAATTTACCAAACTATATGAAATAATGCCTTTTTTCTTAATTGTTCTTCATAAGAGAAAGTTTTTGGTCTTCTCAAACTTCTTGTTACTCCTCTGTGGGTTACGAATGCCCCTTCTAAAGAGAGTACTCTGAAACGAATAGTCTGTATGCCATCCATGGCACACTATTGGATCATCTTCTTTCTGGGAGTTTTAGGTTTTAGGTTCCAGGCACATACAATACTGGGAATATTTATGTATGTACACGCTGGTAGATTATACTTTTAAGACTAGATGTGTTTCTAAACTCAAGGTCTACAGATGCTTCCAAACCTCTAATGAAACTGAGAAGTTTTGGGGGCAGATACCTGTTGGCCCTAGGCCATTACGTATTGGATGGAAGGAGGGTGAAAATTATCAAGGTTAATGCATTTCCCTTTGCTAAAAAATTCTATATCTGAGCAGAGATAGTGTTCTTCTAGAGCATGTCTGCCAAATCATAAATTAACCTACAGTAAGTGACATTAAGGAGTAGCTTTGTTCCATAAATGGGTAGGAGACCATATGGCTTTGATGTTAGTGTAAAGTTAATCACAAGCTACATGATAAGCTATCATGTAATTCCATAATAAATTACATATACAACTGCCATTATTATCTGCACAGCATGCATATTTTGATATCAGTAACCTTTAGGGAAAAATGAAAATAATTTTTTTGTCTAAAAAATAGGATATTGTATTACATGTAGGGGGACATTATGTATAATTATTGAGTCTCCTCAAAAAGAGAGGACAGGCTTTTCTCTCTTTGCCTTCTGTCAAGGTGGCTACAATGTGATTGGCCTAATATTAGGAATGCCCGATGGGCCAATTCTGGGCCACTTTTAGGTCTCCTGGAAAGAAGGTAAGATGCCTTTCTTCAGGACAGCAGTTCCAGCTTTATACCACCTAACCACATCCTTGTGACTTCTCTAACAAGCATTAGTTACATTTTCCATATTCAGCACAAAGACTTTCAATGAAATCAGCAGATCTCTACAAGCTTATGGTATTTCAATTCTCTTGTAACCAAAATATTTGCTTGTCCATAGTTCCTTAGTCTCCAATCATTCTGAAAATCAGAACTCCTTTTCCTAATCCTTCCATAATTTGGAAGAATTATGACAGTCAATGTGGAAGTAAGCATATTGGTGGAAAAAAATTACCAGGTCACTCAAGCACACTGATCCCATCCATTTTTCTTAAAACTGAAGGAGATTTTTCCTGATTTTTCTTGCTGTTGCAAGTTCAAGGCGACTCATAATTTATTTGTAATTCATACACCAATACAGAGGTTTTTTACTGATTGCTTTCACTCTAATAGTACTCTACAAACAAATAAAGAAATTAACTGATGTTACCCCTGATCAGATGATCTTTCTTTGGAAATGTGACATTTAATTTGATTATTCATGAATATTTTAATGAGAGATTTATCACATGCCAGTCATTAGACTCTGAATTTTTAAATGCAACCAATCATGCCATGTTGATGACATGCTTCCATTTCTAATCTGTGGGGAAAGTAGGAGCAAGCAAGATGAGTTTAACAGTTGGGTTTTATTTCTTTTTGTTAAATCTCATGTGGCACATATCTGCTGCAAGGGAAAAGAGAACTCATGATAGCAATCAGCTTTTCCTCCCTCTCTCCAATTAAATTAATGGTACTTCAATTTAACAGGAATGTGGCATATTAATGATTAATAGAGGACTAGTTGTTCATTTCTAATATGCAAGCAAATCCAAACTGATAAATGGTTTTGGGATTACCAAGGCTTTCTTTCTTTTTTCTTTTCTTTTTGTCCTTTCTTTCCTTTTTTCCCTTTCTTTCTTCCTTTCTTTCTTTCTTTTCTACTGTTATGGAACTTAAGCGAATCACATTTTTCATTAGAAATAATTTAACAGAGCATGATAAGATCTGAGATCAGCTTATAGAGACTGACCTAACCTCGCTTAATTTGGACCCTCTGAGGACAAAGAATGTATCCAGTGATGAGCACAATATCTCAAACATAGCAGGCACTAGATAAATAGTAGATGAATGAAAGAAGAAGGAAACAAAACTGCTGAATGTGGTATAGCATGAGAGTGTAAAAATCTAACCCTGATTTAAACTGTTCCTACAGAGAACCTTAACGCATGGTTCAGTGCTGGTTCTACAACACCCTCTGCCCCTGAGTAACCAGCAGTGGGGACACTTTCTCCCACACAGCTGGTCAGCTGGTCAGCTGTCTGTGGTGCTGTGGAGGTTAGAGGAGAGGACAAGACTCCTAAAACATCAGGAGATCCTCAGTGGCTTTTTTAATTCCTTAAGTGAAGCGTGGAGATGACACATGGTAGAGGAAGGACAGAAGGTCAGATTAGCATTTGGTTGGGACACTAGGCTGTAAAACATCCCTGTGAGTGTAAGGCAGAGAAGAAAATTGCTTTTATCAGAATTGTTCTTCAAAAGACTATGGGACGTATTAAAAGGAATTCTTGATTAAGCAGCCTGGGGCAGACTATAAGAAGCTCTCCTTCATTCCACTCACCTCAGAGCTTGTGTGCTCCAAGGATTGCTGGTTAATTGGTGTGTGTGTGTGTGTGTGTATGTGTGTGTGTGTGTGTGTGTGTTTGGCTAAGTGGATTATGCAAGATGCAAGGGTGTTGCCTTCTGGAATCCTTCTCTGCCTTTGCCCTCAACCAGGTGTCAGCCTCTTTTCTAAAAATGCTGAGTAAATATTTAGAGTTTCAGTTTGAAGGGGTGTCAGATTACTTTGCCAAGAGCACTCAAGTGTTCTTTGCCAGTCCTGGATCTGGAAGTATGGTGGGGAAAAGGCATCCCCATTCTAGCAGCAAATAAACACAGCCATCTTAAGTGTTGGGTGTTCATGTTTAGCAAACTGCCGTATTATGTATAAGCAGTATTTTATAATTATTTCCTTCGCACATCTTCAAAAACAGACAGATATATTTTTCCTACTATTAAAAAAATGTAGGTTCTGTGGAAAAGCTATCTAGAGATAGAAAACATATCAGTGGTTTCCCGTACTTTGAGGTCAGATAGGGGTTTACTCTAAAGCTGCCCAGAGGACTTTGGGGGAATGTTGGGGCTATTCTATATCTTGGATGTGCTGTTGATGACCCAGCTTCTGCATTTGCCAAAACTTGCAGAACTGTATACTAAAGAGGGGTGAATTTTATTGGATGTAAATTCTACCTTAATTTTAAAAATGAATTTTTAAAAAGCTTTTACATTGTGATTCTAAATACTGAGATATATGTAATTTCAAGGGTGTTACTGGAAATAGACTTGAGTTTCTCCTCATTTAAAATATTGCTATAATGGGCTATGATTTCCAGTATCTTTTCCAGTTTTTGCCTGTAAGGATTCTATGTTTAAATAACTAAAAAAATCTGAAATTACTTGGCAACTTTGTCCTAGCAATGGCCATTATTCCACCATCTATGCTCAGATAATAATTATTACCTTCTCATAATTGTCTAGTGTGCAACTAAGGTCAACCACTAAAAATCATTTTAACTTCCATTCAGCTTCACTGATTATTTGTAGAGAGCATTATGTTTCTAGGTCAAATTGTCTCAGCACACACAGCTACCTCTGGTTGAGCCAAACCAAATTTCCTTCAAAAGCTCTGACATTGAGAGTCTGCTCTGGCATTTCATTTGTTTGTTTAGAAAATGTTAGGGCTTCTTTTGCCAAGTGTAAGCTCTGATTTCAAAATCCTTTCATAACCTGCTTCTCAACCACATTCCAAACTTAAAACTGAAATTGACCCTTCAGACAATGCCGGAGGCATACACAGAGGCATGCTCTCTCATAGTGCTATAGGACACAGCCATACACGTTACACATCCCTGAACTTCAGAAATACCCTATGGTGTTCATAATTTGGGCAATAATGTCAACAACCAATTTGATTAAATAAAAATCTAAGGAGGAATTGTGTTATGTTCTTGAAAACCACATATTGATGGTTCTTTGAATGATCAAAAGAATGCTTCATAAATTCTAAAGCAGCCTGTAAGTCCTATGACCAATAGATTCCCTGATACATTAATCGGGCACCTTGTAAAATAGTGGAATGGCAGAAACATAAAAGCGTACACTGTTTCTCGTCTTCCATTTTGCAGTGCATAGTATGCATGAAAATGACTTGAAGTCCCATTAAACAAGGGGAGTTTGGGTGTGTCCTTTATACATTAGTTGAAAAAGATAACTTCTAGGGGTGTCTGGGTGGCTCAGTCAGTTATGTGGCTGCCTTCAGCTCAGGTCATGATCCCAGGGTCCTGGGATTGAGCCCCACATTGGGCTTCCCTGCTGAGCAAGGAGCCTGCTTCTCTGTCTCCCTCTGCCTGCTGCTCTGCCTACTTGTGATCTTTATCTCTCTGTCAAAAAAATAAGTAAAATCTTTTAGAAAAAGAAAACTTCTAAAATATTCTTTGTACCTATGATTTATACCTCATTGAGTCACATGCTTTGGTTTTCATTCTTCTTATATTTTTCACTAGTTCATTTCTATTCTTTTTCAGTAGAAAGTTATGTGGCCACTGCCTTGCATCCTCCAACAGCTAAGTGCTTTATTATACCTTGCCACTATTCTTTCAAGTGTATTTGTTACTCTGGCTCAATATTGTTTGACTTATATAATTACTGTTAGAAAATGCTCTTTGACTGGATGCTTCCTAGTCCCTGTTTGCTCAGGGCAAGGATTGTTTTTCAAGTTGAACAGACACTGGTGTCCATGACCACGCGCAGAATGTCTCTGACCCAGGCAGAGAAGGAAGTGATTCCTGCATCCCACGTGCGTGTAACTCAGACTGGTTTAGAAAGGCGTTTGAACTTGAAACTGCAAAATACTAAGATATCAGGAAATAGTAACATAGCAGTTTAATTATTCAAGTCAGGATTAGCCATGGTTATCCCATTTCTGATTTTTTTTTTTTTAAGGAGCAAAATCCAATATTTGTACTTCAACGATTTGAGTTGGAGAAATTTGCATTTTCTATAGAATCATCCATATCTGTCATCCATGATGATTGTTCATAAGCCATGTGCTCACGTAGGACCTTAGTCATTGGTACACCTGTTGTACTAACTCCTACGGGGTAGGCAGGGTTCGTGACAATCCAAATCCATTCTAGTGATAAACTTGACCTGTTTGCTCCTTGTATCCAACATGCTTATATTCCGGACTATGTGCTCATGTCAAGCTTAAAAGAAACTGAGCTTAAAGGGGAGCTTATGACTATTCCCAAATGATGTCATATCCAGAGGGATGAACTGACAATGACTTAAATTATTAAGCCTTGAAAGGAATCCCTGTCTTCCTGCAGTACTAAGTTCCTTGAGGCTCTGGCAGATGACCTCCAACTTGTTGGACAAGGTGGGTGGGGGTGGAATGGTATTCTGTCTTGGTTGTGGCAACTGTCATATGAAATCTCACCAGGCTGTCCATCTAACAAGTGCACATATCTTCATAGATCTGACAATTATAGGTTTTAAAAAATGCTATGTCTCAGGCGTAAATGATCTGATTCCGTCTGGAATCAGATGTATTTTTGAATATTATATATTTGAGGCTAAAAGTCTAGTATCCCATTGTTTTACTTTGTATGTATGCTTTTAAAATCCTGTCATTTTACTTCTCAAATTATATTCCTTCTTACTCTATCATGTAACCTTTTCCAGTGAAGAAAATTAGGAATAGAGATAAATTATGAATAGAAATGTATTAATCATTCAGTCTGATGTATTTTGCCAATGACAAGCTTGAGGTCCAAGGATGTGCAACAACTGATGGTGTCTTCTATCTGATTAGTAACAGAACAAGTGCTGGAGCCAAGGTCTCTCTAAAGTCATTGTCCTCTGGGCTATTATTTAAGTTTTGAACATAATCTAGGTTTGATTACAGCTAGAGTAGAAATATCCACAGCTTGCAGAAAACTCTGTGTTCAAACAACAAGTTAAATATGTCTTGTAACAAGCAAATTAACTAAGGCCTGTAAAACTGAGACCCCTCATCTGCGCCCTAGGAAGACCTTAAACCTCCTCAAGTTCTTTTCCTTTGCCCTAGGACTTCACTCTCTCATGGTCTTTGCTTTTCTGCTCCCGGTCCTCTTCTGTTGTCTGTGCCTGGCAGTGTTGACTCAGTTGTGAGCTTCTATTCTCTCCTACCTGGGAAGTCCCTTGTTCCTGTCTTTGATTATTCCCAACTTTCACATTATGCATCTTTCATTATGTGGTGCTTCTCTCAGTCTATGTCTCAAACCAACAGCTACAAACCTATCCAGGAGTTTAGTAGTATGACATTATTTACCTTCCAAGATCATTCTAGGTTAGCGATAGAAAAGCAAACAGGGCTTTCTATCTGAAAGAAACAAGTGAAAAGATCTGTTCTCATCACCACTGCTTAAAAAAGGACAAAGCACATGATCGGAAAAGGCAGAAAATGACATCACTGTCTATAAAGAAAAACAACAACAAAACAGTTGATAACCACTAACGTTCAATGACCACTTACCGTGTGCCATATCCTGTGCATTTCAACAATTTCCTGAGCATTATCTTACCTCTTGTTACCCCAGAAGCATCCTCCAAGATAGATTCTGTTATAATCCCCATTTTATGGGGGAGAAAACTGAACCTCAGCGGGTAAAATAAAATTATCTTGAGACTAACATGTTTTTTGTAACCTCTCACCACCATTTGTTATGACCCATTTGCTAGGACTTTGTTCATATGATCGTCTCCACATGAGCCTTGTGATCTCACATTTTCCAGTTTCTCCTCGGTGGTATGGAGTCGACCTGAATGATCACGAGCAGTAATAAGAACGGTAGTTAATGATCGCTGAGCACTTTTTATGGGGCTGGCATTATGGTCAGTACCTACAGGCATTATCGCTTGTAATGCTCAGAACACACCAACGATGGGGATCGCATCAAAGTTTTTGGAGCACAGGAAACTGAAGTTACAAAGACTAGGACTCTGCCCCTGACGACACCACAGCTGAGAGGTGTCAGAGTCAGGAGAGGGAGGAAGGGAACCTGGCTCCAGAGTCTGTTCTAGTAAGTGCTCAGAGATAGCCAGAACCAGCCTAGGCTTGGAAGCCTATGAGGCGTCGCTGTTGAAAAGAGGCGCTTTTCTTTAAGGGGTGGCCAGAGTACAAGAAGGCCTTTCGAGGGCGTAAACTCCTGTGTCGGGGTGCTTTTGCCTACGCACTCAGTCTTCCTATTCTGACTTTGGAGGATGTCACCAGAGACAACAAGAAACCCATAAAAGTCTCCGCTTCTCATGAAATACCTTGGCAAAACGTTTTTATTTCACAAACATAAACCACTTGGTATATCTGTGGCTTTGTTTTGTTATTTCCTTCTTTGGAATATTTCTTCCTGGAGTTTACAGGGAAATTATACTGAACACGGGTGTGAATCCCAAAGGGAAGATATATTTTTTCTCTCATGTTCTGAAATGTCAGGAAATCATTGAGAGAGCAAGTGTCTTTGGTGGCTGATTATAATTTGCCTCGTTGTTGGATCGTGTCTGTGTTGTAGATCAATTGTCCAAGGGACAGAAGGTCATCTTTGGTGAATGAGTCTGATAACTTATTGAAACGGGGACAGTCCTCCTCCTCTTCCCCTTCTTCTTTTTCTTCTTCTTTATTGTTTTTTTTTTTTTTTATTGCCTGGAGTACGTCCTCTACCCTGAGTGACAAAATGTGCATGGGGGGAAAAACTTGGCTCATTAGTCTAATGAGGACTCTGGTTTGTACTTGGGGAGTTCTCTTTGATTAAAAGAGGATTTTACCATACAGCCTCTTTTTCAATGTAGGTTATCCAGAGCATCTACTATAATCTCTTCCTGAAAAGAAGCCAATACCCCTACAGTGTCACCGATCTGTTCTTCTTTGGTGGATTTTTCTCTTTTTTTAATAAAGAGCATCTTGACTGGGAGAATTTTAAACTTCAGTGTTTGAAGGATAAAGTGATGTTGATTTTGTGCAAAGGAAAATAATAGATAGGCTTAGAGGAAGAAAAAGGGAAATAAATCTCACTGTTCCAGGCGATGTGCATAGAATGATAAGCAAGCCTAAGGAAGACAACATCTGGTGTAATGGCTTGTCTCTCAATGCATGCAGTAGAGGGGGGAAATGCCTAAAATGGGTACAAGTGAAATCCTAAGTAGGAATAAAGTGAAACCAGCCCTCTAAAGGTTTGGTATTTGAGAGGATAGAGAGGGAAAAAAAAATCCATCAAAGTTCTGGGAAGTTATACAATACTCATTTATAAGAGAATATATTTATTTTAATTATTAATTATTATGTAAGTCCTATTCTGTAAGTACTAGGAAGACAGTTTTGTTTCCGTTCTCTCTCCTCTTGGGTTTCCTTGTTTCTCATGTATTTCGCCACTTGTACACATCTCTCGGTCTCGGTCTATGGCTCTTTTTGCCCTTCAGTTTGTGGTTCTTCGCAGTAATGAAAAGCAGGTACTGCTGTGACCGTGGCCCATTGCTGACCACACTCTAGTAGACTGTGTTCCTTTGATCTCTGCTCCGGAGTTTTGTGCAGGTGTTTGGGAGGAGAGAGCAAAAAGCAATGTTTTTCCCAAGAATTTTGGCATCACAAAAAGAAACACAATTTCACAAGGACACTGCAAATTGAGAATAGATAAAGAGACACCTAACAGAGAATGAGCATATGAAAATCTATTTTTGTGTGTGTGTTTTCTCTTTCTTTTTTGTACATGTAGCACAGCAGCTATGAAGACAAAATTATTCCTAAATCTTTACGAGAGACTTGAAACTTTAAAAATCATCCCTAGTGTGTAAATACGAGCATTCAAGAAAAGAGATCGTGAAACAAAATATGAATGACAGTGGATATGAAACACGTATGATTAAAGAGAACTTTTAGATTGGCACAACTATACTTAATTTTTTTTTAAAGAAAAAGGAAAAACAAATCATAACTTATTTAAGAAGTAGAAATAAAAAATTCAATTAGTGAAATAGGCAAGTACTTCTGAAAATAGCACATAAAGTCCTCAGTATTTGCGTATTCTGATAATGCTATCTCCAAGACCAGTGGTCTTATTGAATTACAAGTGCATGAGTTTGGGTATGCGGGGGGTGGGGAATCGTGAACATGGTTGTCATTCAGCAGTGTCACTGAAACTCACCGCTAGTGGTAAGTAGGGTGCCTAAACTATAGGACCATTGAGGCCAGGGTGGGGAGGCAGTAAGGAGATTTAAAATAAGCAGGAGCAGGCACAGAAGGTTCTAGACTCTTACCACTCAGATGCCAGGCTTAGAGAGGGCTGCACACTCATGGCCAGAGTTCCCATGGGAAGAAGGCTTTCGTCCCATAATGCTCTACATAGCTGGAGGGTGTGGAGGCTGGCAGCAGGAGACCATGAAACGATGGACGTTTCTTGACTAAAGAAGTGAGGAGGGAACCTTAATGGGGATGGGAGTGGAGGATTCAGGAACACAGGAACTCCATTACCTATCACGGTTTTTTTTAACAGCTTGATTGAAATACACTTATTCACGTACCGCACAGCTGACCCATTGAAAGCGTACAAGTCAGTGGCTTTAGTATATTACAGAGTGGTGCATCACTGAGCTAAGTCAAACCTGTGGAGTCAGCTCTCCGCTGATCTGCTGTGTGTGCTGGTTATGCATATAGATGTGAATTTGTGTGTGCCTGCACTTGTGTGTGCAGAAGGGGGGCAGGGAGGGACGATGACCCACCAGGCCATCCAGATCTGTATCTCTTCAGTAATATTGATAATAGTCTTATAAAACCAGCAAATGTTTCCTGTGAATTCTCTGAACTATATTTTATCTGAAGATACTGCCTGAAATTGCATAATAAGCTATGGGGAAAAGTCACATATGTCACTGTGTCAGGTGACAAATGAATTACAATGTGAAAACTTTCAGGGAAAAGGTTCCTAACATTAAATTCACATTAATGATTTACGGCCTTTTATTCACAACTTACAAATAAATGCCTTACCAAGGTTAGCTAAACCTTAGTCATTCTTATAAAAGTGGAAACATAACGGTTTCAAAGTGTAGCAAAATAAAGCCTAGAAAATCTCCATTTTAGAAAATAATAAAATGTACTCCGTTTTAGAAAATAATAAATTGTTATTCGCCTACACATTCCTGGAAGGAGATCAAAGATTTTCATTGTTTTGTTATTCTTACACCACAGAAATATGTAATAGGTATGTGTGTGCATGTCTCATTTATATATTTATCTCTCTATTTACATTAGAATAAATTATTCAATTTAATTATCTACAGCAAATGCATCAGAAGTTTTAGAAATAAGTAAGGTATAACCAGTATAATATATATAGTAATAGTAATATATACAATATTTTATAATATATTTATATTAAAAATATAAATTCATAATTCGTATAATATAGATATATTTTGTATCGTATATATTATTTATATTACAAGAAGTATATGATGCAAATCTATAAAAATCATAAATATATAAATACATGTCAGAGTTTATCTATTATAGAAAAATGATACATAACAGTACTATAGATCTACATCGCGATATACATTTTTTTAAAGAAATTGTAATTGAAGGCGCTAATTCATTCCTAAATATTTTCCCGAGAGTTCTATTTGTGGACACGGTCTTCAAATCCTCTGGCATAAATAATACCGTGGGTTTTTCTAAAAGACTTTTCTATCATCCACGCTGAGCACACTCGTGTCTGACCAGCATCGTCTTGAGTTGCGGAGTCGTGTCCACCAGTTACACGAAGATGCGCAGACTGACCAGGACAGTCATGGGCGGCAGGAACCATCCTCTGTCAACGGCAGCCAGGAACCAGAAGGAAAGGGTCAGGACATGGGTCCTCCGGACGGCACCGCGCTGGTAACCAGGGACGGAGAGCGAGGACAAAGTAGAATCCACGCCCGTTTGCCACAGGACAGATCCAGAGCAAATCCTGGTCCTGCTGGGGAGAAGGGACGTGCACTTATTCCTCAGCCAAGGAGGCTTGGAGGCAGGCTGGAGTTCAGCATCTGCAGGAGCTCGGGGACGTGGTGACATATGTCTGTGTCTTATGAGAGGCCTGGCCGAGGGCAGAGTTGGCTGTGTCGGTGACAGAAGGGATTACAAGAGGCAGGTAAATCCCACCAGCTGTCGCCAGCACCAGGCCAGGCTGAATCTTGAGTGACTCTGCTGTCCTGGCCTCAAACCCGTCTCCTCCCTGTAAGGACCTTATTCTGGACTTGATCCTGGGTTCTCATCCTTACTCCGGCTGCCGCAAAGAAATGCCAGAAAACCCAAACGTGATGTTTTTCTATTTAAAAAGGGGGGGGTGGAGGGAAAAATCTTACTTTGGTTCTCTGTGTACATTAAAAGGAAATAAAACATGAGCATTTTAGTAAGAATCTTGTCAGAGGATTTACTGTTTAAAAATAAATAATTGAAAACATAATACGTAAGCATTTTTCTCGTCTGTTTCTCTGTTGCTATTATACCCTCAAAAAGAAAATAAAACAAATTGCTTCACCTTGGGGCAAAACGTAGACAGAAAGACGTACAGTTGCACCTTCTTCCCTGGTGAGCGATGTGACAAGCGACAAGCGTGGGGACAGTTATTCCCAAGAGCAGGGAACGAGGGTTAATCTGGGGAGTGACTCCATCCAAGGCTGGAATTCCAGGTTGCCTTTCCCAGTCCCAACAGTTAAAAGGAAACACTTTGTCCTGTATACTTTGATTTCTTTACTGATTCTTTTTACTTGAGCTTCTGTGAATGTTTTACTCTACTAACCTGTATTCATCCTGAAAGATATTCTCATGTAAGAACAAAAATGTCCTCTATACCCATTTATATATCAGAGATAGATGGCAACCTGGCCAAAGAGGCATTCAGTAAATGCTGAACGAATTCATGAGCATGGAAGCTGGGGCTTGGCCCTCGTTCTTCTCACCTGCCAACACTTCCAACTCAATCCTTCCAACCACCACAGTCTTTATTCTACCAAAGCTTGGATCTTGGCCTCAGATCTCCCACAGTTCATCTGGAGCTGGGAACTCTGCCATCTTCCAGGGAAATATGTCCTTGATATCACAGGTCGGGTTCATCTTTCTCATCAAATATTTTTAGAGTTCTCCACTTCAAGGGTTTCAAGCACACCCATGTAGGAGCTTATATACAATGTTTCATATCTTCTAAAAGGTAGATTTTCTTTTCTAAATAAGTTATTTTCAAGGAATTTGTTGGAATAAATTCTGAGTCTATGCCTTTCTATGCCCCAAGAATATAGGAGGATGGAAAGACGGAACATATTTTCCCCATGAGAAAGAATTTAACTTCTTTAAAAGTGTATAAAGAAGTAACTTTTCTCTGTATAGTTATAATCAGGATAAAATAAAGCATGACCAAAATTTTTAAAATTACTTTTTCTGGAAAGAGAAAAAGGTAAAGAAAACACAGATTTTTAATCTGTAAGTGAAATTTTTATCATGAAATGTTTCTTTGAATGTTTAAAAAACAAACATTTTCTAAAATAAATTTATGAAGATTTTTAAACTAAAAGATATAATAGATTTATAGTGAAACTTCTGGCGTAGAAGGAATTGTCACATATTTTAAAAGCAATGGAAAATTAATCTGAAAGTGCTTTTCCCCAGTTGTGTAATGCATATTTATAATCTATAGAGTAACAAACAAGATCATATTTTGGGTCTTTAAGACCTGACTTAGCAAAAAGCTAATTTGTTTTGAGGCCCTTTGATGCATTTAATTTAATTTATTGGAAGCAAATTAATATGAAATGATAAAATAATTATTAAAATGGAAATAGAGGGAAGGAATGAATCAAATCAACAGAAGGGGGAAAGTGGCTGATTACTGTAGTTCACAGGATAATTCCAAATTTAATCACATTAAATCTAATTGTTAGCAGACAGTTGATGGGAAATATAGCTTTGCTTTGTAACAGAGGGAGAAAGGCAAAAAAAAAAAAAAAAAAAAAGAACCAAAAAAAAAACCCCCAAACCAAACCCCAAACCCAAAAAGCTAAACTGTCAGAAGGAGAAATCAAAGAATGAAAAGAATCTAAAAAGGACTTCTTAAGGAGACACTCACTGACCCTTTGCATTCTCAAATGAAACTTGTTAAATCAGTGTTTTATGGTTTTCGAAAACTAATTGTAGTTTGAAAAGCATCCATATTCAAGTCAATAAATATATATTGAATGACTGCTGTTTTGAAGACATTATGCTCCTCTTCTGTCTTCTAGCTGGTAAGTTTATCTGAAAACCTAGAGCTATGGTAAAGCCAAGTTCTATTGATTGTTGGCAATCCCCATTAAAATGGTAATGAACAACCTGTACAGTATACATTGATATATTTTCTTATCCTGAGTGTGATGAATGTGTAATGTAATATACAATAATCTGACTATGCACATGACCTCTACTGGAGGATTAGTTTTATAACTACATGTTGTAGTTTCAAACTTCAGTGGAATGCATGAGTTCTTCACTGCTGTTTTCAAAATTTTCTAGAGTAAACTTGGAAAAAATGGGAGTTATTCTAATACTGTGTATTTTTTTAAGTATGAATAACCATTCCTCCTGAATAGACTCATCGAAAACCTATTCAAAAATCTACCTTGGGCACCTGGTTGGCTCAGTTGGTTAAGCGATTGCCTTTGGCTCAGGTCATGATCCTGGAGTCCCAGGATCGAGTCCCACATCGGGCTCCCTGCTCAGCAGGGAATCTGCCTCTCCAGCTGATCTCTCTCCTCTCATTCTCTCTTTCTCTCAAATAAATAATAATATCTTTTTTAAAAAAAAATCTACCTTTTTCAATGGGAAAAGAGTCCCTTGTTGAATTCTGCTCATCTCCCTCCATCTTTAGTGATGTCCTTTTAGTCTAAGCTTTCGTGAGCTTTCTTCTGGACTGTTAAGGTAACTTTAAGCAGATTTTCCCTCTTTTTCCTTATTCTCCAAACTGCACTCTTGGAGATGTGAAAAAGAAATGTAGAAGACTGGTCATGTCACTTCCAACAATGTGTTGGCAAACATGGTAATGCATACATTTCAATCAAAGGGAAAATAAAGCAACAGTAATAATAAACATAAATGCATAATCATAGCTTTGGACAATATGGTGTATTACTTGGAATGTTCCTCATATCGGAAAACAACCAAATCTCTAAAAGTGGATTATCATATTCTTTTTAGGTAATAAATTGCTGAGATCACAGGAATTCAAGGGGGAAAAAAAGAAAACTCTGAGCCCTCTCACCTCATTTTGTGATATCCATGGCCTAACCCTAACCCTAACCCTAACATTTTCTGAAGGATGAAGAGAATAGAATGAGTGAGGAGATGGGGCTTTGGGGAAACCAGTTTAAGATTATTGGTTCTCTGGTTATCTCACTGCAGGCTACCTCCTTTTCCAGTTGCTATTTGTGATACGGGCACATTACCAGGCTGCTGTCAGAATTAATTAATGTGTACATTCCTGTGAGATTTTTGAACAAAAGACTCTTTACAAGAATTATTGGTAAATGAGATTTCAAGACATCAGACTTTGATGAAAAATTCCATTGTCATCCCCCTTTAAAAGTCCTTACTTCTGAAGATGTGTTTCCAGTTTAGGTAATTGCTAATGACTGACTTAATCTTAAGGGAAGAGACCTAGGAAGATATTACAGACTTCTTTCATATTAAGTCAAGATATTTAAAATAAATTCGAACTTAAAGCAAGAGAAATGAGTATTTGAAGATAGGGATATTTTGAGACTAAATAGATCATGACGTGAGTCAAAGCATGGACTTACAATGAAATGATCAAGCTGTATTATTTTAATCTGTTTTTGTTGGATGTTACAGTTTTGTAGATGAAAGGAGAGAGAAAGCAATTATATAGAAGCAGGTATGAAGACTTAACTGATGAAAACAAGGTGGATAGTGTGCCTGAGCTGTTACTTTCTTGCTAGCATGTGGAGAATGAAGGCTTCTTTCTGGAAGCAATATGGTAGAAGAGCCTTTCCCCTTTAGTTGGCAGGATGTCCATATTCCCAGAACAGTGTTTGAATGCAACACAGACTGTTTTCAAATAAAAAGAGGATTGGGAGGCTTGCCAGCTTATTCTCTTTTTCTTCTCACGGTTTGGTCCATGCTAAACCATCCTCCACTTCCCACGTCACTGGGAAAGCAGTCCTTTTTGGTTACTGGACCCTAATTCCAGATCAGCGAGGGGTTCCACAGAGTTCTCTCCCTGGTTCTTAGTTGTTAACCTTTATTTTCAACTGTGGTGGTTTAATCTCACTTCTATTATCAGTATTTATGGAGCACTTGCTGTTGTTCAGTACCTTGTTAGGCATCCAAAAATATAATAATCAGTAAGACCCATGGTCACTGCCTTCATAGAGCTTCCCACACAGATTTTTGTGTACATATTATTTTTCTAAATTTAATTTTATTTTTTCAGTGTTCCAAGATTGTTTATGCACCACACCCAGTGCTCCATACAATACGTGCCCTCCTTAATACCCACCACCAGGCTCACCCATACCCCCACTCTCCTCCCCTCTAAACTCTCCAAAACCTTCAGTTTGTTCCTCAGAATCCACAGTTTCTCATGTTTCATTTCCCCTTCCGATTTCCCCCGATTTACTTTTCCTTTCCTTCTCCTAATGTCCTCCATGTTGTTCCTCATGCTTCACAAGTAAGTGAAACCATTTGATAATTGACTTTCTCTGCTTGACTTATTTCACTCAGCATAATCTCCTCCAGTCCCATCCATGTTGATACAAAATTGGGTATTCATCCTTTCTGATGGAGGCATTATACTCCATAGTATATATGGACCACATCTTCTTTATCCATTCATCTGTTGAAGGGCACATCTTGGCTCTTTCCACAGTTTGGCAATTGTAGCCATTGCTGCTATGAACATTGGGGTACATATGGCCCTTTTTTTCACTACATCTGTATCTTTCAGGTAAATACCCAGTAGTGCAATTGCAGGGTCATAGGGTAGCTCTATTTTTAATTTTTTGAGGACTCTCCACAGTTTTTTCCAAAGTGGCTGTGCCAGTTGCATCCCCACCAACAGTGTAAGAGGGTTCCCCTTTCTCCACATCCTCTCCAACACTTCTTGTTTCCTGTCCTATTAATTTTGGCCATCCTAACTGGTGTAAGGTGGTATCTCAATGTGGTTTTGATTTGAATCTCCCTGATGGCTAATCATGATGAACATTTTTTCATGTGTCTTTTAGCCATTTGTATGTCTTCTTTGGAGAAGTGTCTGATCTTGTCTTCTGCTCATTTTTTACGTGATTATCCATTTTTTGTGTGTTAAGTTTGGGGAGTTATTTATAGATCTTGGATATTTAATCTTTGTTTGTAGTGTCATTTGCTAATATCTTCTCCCATTCATTCTGTGGGTTGCCTCTTTCTTTGGTTGACTGTTTCCTTTGTGATGCAGAAGCTTTTTATCTTGACAAAGTCCCAAAAGTTCATTTTAGCTTTTGTTTCCTTGCCCTTTGGAGACATGTCTTGAAAAAAGTTGCTGTGGCTGATGTTGAAGAAGTTACTGCCCATGTTCTCCTCTAGGATTTTGATAGATTCCTGCCTCACATTGAGGTCTTTAATCCATTTCTAGTTTATCTTTGTGTATGATGTAAGAGAATGGTCGAGTTTCATTCTTCTATACATAGCTGTCCAATTTTCACAGCACCATTTATTGAAGAGACTGTCTTTTTTTCCACCGGATATATTTTTCTACATTGTCAAAGACTATTTGACCATAGAGTTATGGGTCCATATCTGGACTCTCTACTCTGTTCCATTGGTCTATGTGTCTGTCTTTGTGCCAGTACCATGCTGTCCTGGTGATCACAGCTTTGTAGTAAAGCTTGAAATTGTACACATTAAATACAGACTTTTCAATACAGATTTTAATATGAAAGTGTATATATTAAATACAGACCAATTCTTTATGTTTTCACAGAATGGAGCACTTGTATTATCACTCATCAACACTTACAGACTACTATTTGAGAAGAATACTGAATCTCAAAGTGTCTTTTGGAAAAGGAATATTACATTTTAAAACTAGACTAGATTAGTCAATAGTTGAATGCCAATGCAGTGGTTAATGACCAGGAGAAAAATTGTAATTTGAAACAGTCTAGAAAGGTTTCCTTGAGTACCCTTATATCAAAATCACTTTGGAAAATCACCTTAGGAAGTATTAGAAATTATCTGGAAGCTTATTTTTGGAGAGAGATGGGTAGGGAATTATTGAACATTTAGTATGTACTACATTCTTTGGCTAAGAGATAGTTGCTCGTTAAAAGAGAAAGAAATAGAAGAGAATGAAGAACCAGGGTAAGAGATTTTCTGGGGTCACATAACTGGTAGAGGCAGAAACAGAAATCCCGTTTCTCGCCACTTTATCTAATGCCTGCTCTGTTTCTGCACACTCACAAAACGGTTGTTTCCCCAGACTGCCTGGTATGAAATTCAAGTCTCAGAACTATTCCTTGTATATTTTAAAAAGACAAATCCCTTCACACATTCCATGGGAGCCAGGCTCCACTGATAAAGCTGAGGCCCAGAGGAAACTATTTTTCTCACCTATTTGGCCTTTAATGTTCCTTGCTCGTGCATGGAGGTAGAGAACTAATAACAATAACGGACGGGATGTCCTTGCACATAAACATTTGGCTACTCGCAGCATGAGATGTCTTGTCAGCATAGGGGATGAAATAATGGTGTAAAGATTTACCTTCAGGGAGCTGGACGGGTCTCAGCAGGAAGGCAGCTCGAAGCGGATAGATGGCCTGGCACGCGTGGGTCACCTGTGTTTACGCTGATGAATGTGTGTGACTTCCCTAGCCTGCATCATTATATTGAGTTGTGTGGTGTTTGGTAGCACATGTAACTCTCTAAAAAGTATCTTTCAGCCTCATATTCTGGCTTCCCTGAAATGCATGGTATGATTCATGTGAGAGAGATTTTCAGCTAGATAAGGTGACTTGTAAGTCTTAGGAATTAAGGAGAATATTATTTGTATTATGAGCATGCATAATTAGTTAAAAACAAATACTTAGAGTTACGTAATTTGTTGTTGGAGCATTTGCTGAATTTAGTTTGTTGATGCGTAGGTGGATTTGGTTACATATTTTAGTATTTATGTTGTGACTTTTTAATGTACCATTTTTTTAATGAAGTGATTTGTGGAATGATATTTTAAGAAGTAAGGTCTTTGGATTACAGTTGAAACAGTTTCTTTGAAGTTCTTCTTGGTTTTTTTTTTTGCTTTTATCCCAAGAGTTGCAATAACAAGGCATCTTTCTTGACTTCTAAAGTGAGTTTTAGGCATCGTTATGAAATCATATGACCACTGGGAACTTAAATAAAAATCTGAATTGCATATATGGATATTTTAATTGGAAAATTCAGTGGGTATCTCTTATAAAAATGAAATGCCCTTTTACACAATAGACAAATTTATAGAAAATCTATAATTATATGTGTCAACAGAACATGTTATTAACATATATATTACATAATTATAAATTTATGTGACTGGTTTTTACCAAGCATACTCAAGTCATAGTCCACAATACATGATATGAATGCAATTTTCTTTGAATATGCAAATTTTAAAAGATTTATTTCAATATCACTTTTGTTGTCTAAAATCATGCCTTGTTTTGCTCTGTCTACAGACCTAGTCTTTCAAAAATCATTCTTGATGAAAATCTGTTTATATTCCAATGTGTATTTAATTTTTGGAAACAGATAAAATGCCAATTAAAATCAAAGCTTGTAAATATAGCAAATAATTGATCTTTCTGGATATTACATCTTTAAAATAAACCTAACAGAAATAATGACTCTCTTGTGATCCAACAGGTGTTTCTGGCAAAGAGGCATTGGAAAATACCGTGCTAGTTCATTTTCTGTTTTACCTACTAAGTCCTCTAAAAGATATTTATGGAAACTATCTCTTATGGAATTATGGCTAATTATAAAATAAGAGTCTTCATAAGACCAGCATTCTATGATTTCCCCCTTGATTAAATAAAATACAATTTAATCTGAGGGTGATGTAACTGTGCAGATTCCTTTCCCCATCTTCTCTGAGTATCTCTCTAGAAATGGGGGAAAATAGTCAGTGGTTTTGTTTGGGTGGTTTCCACTGAAGCTGAGCAAGGTCATGCTTTTGTATTGTCTATTATCAGATATAATTTCTCAAAAACAGATGGCAAACAGGCAGTATTAGAAATTTTGTAATTTACGATGCTGCGCTAAACACAGACTGCTGACTAGAACTGCAAACCCTCTAAACATCAAAACAACCTTCAATCATTCTGACCGGTTCCGCACATCTCACCCTCCATCGTCTTTTGGCTGAAGACCAAAGTTCATTTATTATTGCTGTTTCCTTCCCTCTCCTAAGATCATTGCACACTACACTTGTTTTGCATTCCAAACTGGTTTACCTGGCAAAGGGAGCTAAGGAAAGCTGTCTTCCATCTTCATTATTCATTTTACCTTTCCTATACTGAGCCATTAAAATTAGAAGAAAGAAAGAGACAATCGAGTATATTAAAAACCTGAAACAATGTATTTATTTGACCCTCGAAAACTGCTCAGTATTGGAAATCATCACAAATGCAATGTCAAGTTCAAGCAAAACTGATGCAATTTACTTTCCACATTTTACTAGATGGCCATTTTTAAGCATCTGGGTGAGAGCGCATCTTTCCCAGACTGGATGAGTCTGTTGGTTTCTGGAGTGGTTTGGGGTTTCAGAGGCTGAACAGGTGTGCCAGCATGCGCAAGAAAACACAAAAGCAGCTGTTCTTGAAGTCTGGTAGATTTTTCTAAGACCTTACCCATCAACCCTCTTTTTCGAATCAATGAATAAAATATGTCAACTTTGGCAAAATATTCTTGGAATATTTTCTTTACTGCCTGACTTCAAAAAAAATCAGGTTACAAATACCTAAGTGAAAATTTACTACTAGACTGATTTGCCTAAGAGACCAAATCATTGACCAGTGTCTTTCTGATAGAAAGAAAGAAAATAAACATATCGTGTCTCCTCATATCAGTCTCCTATGCAAAATGCTTTTGTATTTTTCCATACCCTGTAGACTTAACATTTTGTGGGACACTGACGTCCCAATATAATCTTGTCTCTGTCTGTTTCTCCATTTTACCACAACCTTGGCTCAGATTATATCCAGTATTTATGCAAATAGATTCAGCTGCTCACCGGAGTATGTCAAGAAACCCACTGCATGTGTGTGCGTGTATGTATGTATACATATATACTTGATCAACAACCAAAATGATCTCCTCAGCCCCCCAGATTAATGTTCTACTTATCCTTGCAATGGGCTTGACCTCTGACAAAGAATTTTCCTTAACTATCCTACTAAGAAGTGGTGTGTTTTTCCCCTGAGCTTTTGTTCTCTTCATAACTCATTTCAAATTCCATCCTATGTATATGACTTTGCCTTACATATTTTAAGGTTGTCTTGTGGATACTTAAAGTTATTTTGGATTTTGGACTTAGGTCCTCAGCCCTACCTCACAAACCTCCAACCTAGTCCATAATACTCTGTAAATGCAATATTTTTTTCTAGCATTATTGAGATATAATTGAAATGTATTATGCAAGTTTAAGATGTACAATGTACTGATTATATATATTTATATAATGCTAAATGATTATGATAGTAAGGTTAACTTATACATCTATAACCTCACATATTTACATTTTGTGTGTGGTAAGGACTTTTAAAAAAAATCTATTATTAGTAACTTCCAAGTATATAATACAATATTGTTAACTGTAACCATCATGCTGTACATTATATCTCCAGAACTTTTTCCTTTTTTATCTGGAAGTTTGTACCTTTAGAACAGCTTCACTCATTTCCTCCTCCCCTCGCCCCCTACCACTGGCAATCACCAGTCTGTTCTGGGATTCTGTGAGCTTGTTTTTATTTAGATTCCACATATAAGGCAATGATCTTATGCACATGACACCCAAAGCACAAGCAACAAAAGCAAAGGTAAGCAAGTGGGACTACATCAAATTATAAAGCTTTAGCATAGTAAAAGAAAGGATTAGCAAAATAAAAAGGCAAACTGCAAAATGGGAAAAATATTTGCAAACTACATTTCTGATAAAGAGCTAACATCTAAAATAAATAAGGAACTCATAAGCTCAGTAGCAAATAAAGCACAAATAAGTCAAATAAAAATGGGAAGTGGACCTCAATAGACATTTTTTTTCCAAAAAGATATTCAAGTGGCCACTAGGTACATAAAAACATGTTCAACATCACCAATCATCAGGGAAGTGTAAATCAAAACCACAGTGCATTGTTCCAAGGATTCCTGCATGCATTTCCATGAGCCATATGTCCATCCAATAATCTTTTATCAGAGTCCATTTTTAAAAGTAATGATTTGCCATAAAATCCTTCGAGAATGCAAAATATCTAGAAATTTGAATCGTATTAAACAACAGTAAAACAGATGTGGCAACTATGTTTTTTTCTTTTTGACAAAATGGATTCAGTATTTGAAAAATGAACAGTGCCAAATTCTTACAAACTTAGCCTATGAAATAGAAATTCAGGCACTTAGACATATGAAAATGAACAATAAATTAAAATATTTAAAGTAAACTTTGAATTTCAAAACTCTGGACTAGCGAGAGATTGAGAACACTTAGCATAAGGGAGTAATGAATTTGAGAGTAATACAGAGACCTCTGCCTCCTTTAACTCATGGTTAGGAATGAAGCTACATTCAGCAACATTGCTCCATGCTGTATGGGATTGTCCTCCTCGACACAATAGCAGTATCTTGAATGAAGGCATAGAAAGCAGCTTATTAGATTTGCAAATGGCAAAGATAGAAGAATTAGAAATTATCTTGAGTTTGATATTCCAAGCTGACCTATGGTGTTGGAGTTTGAACAGAATTTTATTTTATTTTTTAAAACAGAATTTTAAAATGAGTTTTATGAGCTCCATGATTTCTATAAAAATGCAAATACTATCAAAGTTTGCATTAATGGACAGTATTCAGATTATGAACAAAATATTCTTTTCATTTTGAATTCTGTTATTAGACCATATCTGGAGTGGTTTGCTCATTTTTGCATGAGACATTTTAAGAACCAATAGAATAGGAGAAAATGATATAAGGAGGATGACCAGAAAGAGGAGATATTTAGAAATGATGCTTTATGAGGGACAATGAGTAAACTGGGTGTGTGTAGTCTAAAGAAGAGAAAGTTGAGGGGAGACGTGATTCCAGAAGATAAAATTTGCATACTTAATATTTATGAGTCACATGCCAGGTGTCACCCTCGTGATTGAGCAAGTGGTGAGATAAGGTATGAACACAGGAAGTTGTACCACAGTGCAGAATGTGCTAAGAGTTCTGGGGGTTCACAACCAGGGTCCTGTCAGGAGAACAAGGGCCTCTAAATACTACAGGCAGAGAGAGATGTGATAGGATGATAAAAGAGAAAAGTATTACTCAGAGATCAAGTAGTTGCCACAGCTTTGGGGCTGGTGCCCAGGACCCCACACTTGCTCTTGTCCCCAGCGAGAGCCACCTTCCCTGCAGTGATGGGAGATATCACTGTTGCTAATGCTGTGGGAGAGCGCTGGTACATCAGACACCTGCTGTCAGAGCCCCAATGCCTTCTTTCTTTGCCGGCCTTCAATTTTGCTTTCACACCTGTCCAGATCCACCTGGCAAGGGAGTCTTGGAAATGTTAGTTTTCTGATTCCCAATGATCCAGAGAAAGTGGATTGGGGAGATAATGGAAGGGTAGGTGTGGGGTTGGTGATAAACTACATATAATAGGATTAGAAGTTGTTTTAGAAAGAGAGTCACAGGCAAGATATAAGGAGACAGCCAAAGAAGGCGTCATAGAGCCAAATATTTGAAGAATGTTCAAGTGGCTTTGAGAGTACCCTTTGAATGGCAGAGTGAAGACATTGTGTGCCGTTCTAGAGACCAGTAAGTGGTAGAAGTTATTTAGAGATAAAATGTAGGTGTTTTATGAAAAATAATTCCTTCACAACTAGAGTTCATGGCAGAATGATCTGCTCTTTCATGATGGGAGGTGTTCAAGAAAAAAATGTCATGGTCGGGCGCCTGGGTGGCTCATTGGGTTAAAGCCTCTGTCTTCGGCTCAGGTCATGATCTCAGGGTCCTGGGATCGAGCCCCATATCCGGCTCTCTGCTCAGTGGGGAGCCTGCTTCCTCCTCTCTCTCTCTGCCTGCCTCTCTGCCAACTTGTGATCTGTCAAATAAATAAATAAAATCTTTAAAAAAATGTCATGGTAATTTTTTCCCATGGACGGTTGAGAAGAGATTCCTGTAGTAGAAGGTAGATTGGATTGCATGACATCTAAGGTTCCTTACAATTTTATGACTCCCAAACCACTCCTATAAAAATAACAAAGTATAAAAAGTGGGTGAAGTAACATAGAAAACATGAAAAGTAACTAACGAAGGAATCAAATATATTCAACATGTCTCAATAACCTGGAAAAGCAAAATGAGAACTGCACAGAGGAAACAAACAAGAAGGCTTTCTTATCAGCCCTTTTCAGGATCCTGAACTTTTCTTGTAAATATCCACCAATGCTCCAAATAAGCCTGTGGGGTTCTGTGCAAGATTTGAGTAGGGAAAAGTGCCTCCTTCCACGCAGACTTTGGCACGGGGCTGGAAGGTGGCAGCCAACTTGCCAGCCTCAAATATCAGGGCCAGGAGCAGCATCTGCCTGTGAGAGCAGATTATGCCATTGGCAAACTCCACTCACTGGCAGGGGTGCCATTATGCTGTTATGGACTAAAAAGTCTCCTCTTTCACCTGAACATAACTCTAGTGGGGCAAGGCGATGAAGAAAGATATGTAAGAGAAAGAAACTGGAGAGTAATGGAACAACAACAAAAAAAATGTGTAGAGGACAGGAGAGATTCTTTCTATGAATAAGAAAAAAATACTAATAAGGAATTTCATAATACTCATGTTCTGATAATATCTAAGCAGCAAGCAGATGGCATCTAGCTCATCCGCTGTGGAACCCCTAATGAAATGTGCCAGCCAAGGGGTTCCCAGTAGGCTTGAGTGCAGTCAGTGATCACTGGTATGCGCTGGGAGATCAGTTAACAGAGCAGAGAAAGACCCTTGACTCTTGACTGGGCTGGTCATTAGCACTATGAACTTAACTGTTTTATATTATCTATAAAAGCCCATTTCAAGGACTTAGAAGATTAAAAGAGAGAACGTGTGGCACACTCTCTCAACATATGGTAGCTACTCTTGTTCTTTGGCTGCTTCTGATCATTAGAGACATTTTCTCTATATTTAACTAATTTCGTCTTCCCTAGAACAAATCCTCATCGGGGACTGGTGTCTTTTGTCTTTCCCTGATGGACTTTCAGATATTTGAAGATAGGAAACGTCCCTTCAAGGTCCTCATGCCCACATCCTTCTCTCAGGCTTCATGGTGCTGGTGCCCTCACGATCCTCGTGAGGAGTGATATTGTGAACATAAAGTGAGACTGGAGTGTGAGTGGATTATGATTCAGTGGTTGAGCCGCAGAGAAAAGGATGGAAAATAGGGAGGAAAACAGACTGGAACAGAATCAGTTTTGGTTTTTGGACTGGAGGATTCAGCTGCTCTGATCTGCTTTCCTGATGTTCACCCAGTTCTGAGGGTGGCGTTTTCCCAGAGGCCCTGAGGGGTTCCTCCACACTTAGCTTCGGACCTGGGGCTACTAGCAGGTTGAATAAGGGGTTCCTATGTAGTGGGGCTCTGGGTTTTCCAGAAAGGTTTCTCCCCCAAACCTACTTTCCATCTCTGATCTCGGTCTGAAAATTATGTATTTAATTCTTTACCATTATATCTCACATGTCTATAGAAAGCCCTGGGTGAAACCATCCTTACGCGAATTTAATTATAATTTAATTATATATGGAATGTAAGTCAGGTTCATTAAGACATACTTCGGCGCATTAAGATTTATTGTTTTCAGATACACGGTTTGATGAATTTTGGCAAAGACGAATAGTCATGTAACTAGCACCAAAATCAGATTTCACTCCCAGTACCCCAAAGAGGGCCCTCACCCAATCCCAGCCCCTGATATCACCACTGAGGATTTTGGTCCTGTTTGTTTTTGTTTTTTTTCTGTTTCCATAATTTTTGCCCTTCTCTAGAATGTCATAGAAACGTAATCACCATTTGTAACCATTCAACTTGGGCTTCCTTCACGTGGCGTAATGCTTTTGAGACCCAGGGCATGGCACACATCCGTACTGTGTTCCCTTTGCTGGCCCCACACGTTGTGTGTTCTTTCACCAGGCGACGGGCATTTGAGTTTTTTCTCAGTTTTGTCGATTCCTAGTGAAGCCGCTATAAACTTGCATGTGCAGGTGACTGTGTGGACGTACGTCTTCATTTCTGTTCAGTGACAGCCTGGAAGGAGGCTTGCTGGGCTGTTCGCCAAGTGTGTTTCTCTTGTATGGTCAACTTTAGAAGAGGCTGTCCAGCTCTGATTCTGCCGTTTAGGATTTCCTTCAGAGAAAGAGTTTCAGGGCACCTGGGTGGCTCAGTGGCTGCCGAAGGCACAGTTGCTCAACCAACTGAGCCACCCAGGTGTTAATGACAACTTTGTAAATAACATTCTTTTATTAGCATTTTAATGGCAGTAATTTCTTCATGATATTCTCTCTTTCATTCCTGATATTGATAATTTGCTCGCTCTCTCTCCCCCACTTCTCCCTTCTTCTTTCTCTGTCCCTCCAATTGGTCTGGCTAGAAGTTCATAATTATTACAATAATGGTGGTTTTGGCTTTCACTTACTCTCTCAGTATTTGAATGTTTTCAATTTATTGATTTATAATTATTTCCCAGTGACGACCTCTTTAGCCCATGTTTTATTTAGGAATATGTGGAATTTTTTCATTTTCAAAACTCTTAGGATTTTTCAGACATTTTTGTGAATGATTACAGTTTAACATTTTTGGAGAATTTACAGATTTTAATTATTTTAAATTTATGACTCAGAATATGGTCTGCCATGATGAATGTTCCATGTGTACATGAAAGAGTGTTATTTTTCTGTTAGTGGGTATTCTTTAAATATCAAGTAAATTTATATGATGACACTTTCTTGAAGGCCTATTTTGAAAGATACAGAAAAAGCTAAGTGTAAGGGTTCATGATGCCTATAGTTTAAAAAATTATACCAATAGCTACAAGAACACTTTTAGTCACATTGATAGCATAGTGGCTTTGTTTTCAACATCTTGAAATTATGTTATTGAGGCCAAATAAAGGTATACTGAAAAAAGGCCTAAGTGTATATCTTTGGTAATCCATATTTTCCATTAGCATGTTCTAATTACTTTGATCTAGAAGTTTTGACATGGACTCAGAAAGAAACCTGTTAAACTTCAGGCTTGTTCACTCCGTGTTTATCCCCTCTTACTGTGAATCAGGGATTAAATAATGTTCAGGGAAGAGAGATCCTAAGAGGTACACTCATTCGCTATAATTCAGTTATCAATCACTGTAACTAATAATCACAGGCCAAAACCAAATCTGTGTTCTCTTAGGACTTAATTTGTGCTTTTAAGGATATATTAGCATCTCCTATGGAAGTGTGCTTTAAAACATAGCAAATTTGTGCTCCTTTTGGTTTTGGACCCACCTGTAGATAGTCAAAGAATCCTTCTAGACTAACAGTGTTATATGGCTCAGACTGTGAGTGTAAACACTGGGGGTAGATATGAAGGTCAGGTTACCTCCTCCCACCTTCAAAATGGATATTTAAAAGAGTTTAAGAAAAATCAGTGTCCTATATTAGAAATCATTTCAACCTTTTCCTTTAGACACTAATACCAGAATCACAACATTTTGCAAAGCAACTTTACAGGTCTGTTCTAATAACTATGTCTCATATCCTTTTTCTTAGCTCCCAAGGACAAAAAGGGAAAGAATGTAGCTTTTCAGGAGTTCTTGTCTTTCAAACCTCCTGAAGAACAATCAAATTTTGTAATCTTTAAAAGAGCATATATTCATGTTTTCTTCAAAGGCAATTCTGTCTACAACATACCCTTAAAGAAATAGCTACGAAGGCACTCTTTCTTTCCATGCTCTAGTGCTGCATTTGTTCAACATAGTTTTGTCTTTTTAAAAAAAGGAGATATGATATTTTAGGAAGAACCAGATGCTGCTAAAATTGTTTCTGAGAGGCTAGGAAGTACAGACCTTCTACTTATCCATAGGTAACAGGTAGTAAGGTCACAGAACCAGTGACACGCTGCTTTGCCCAGTGTTTTTCAAATCTGTACGACAGCTCTTGGAAAAACCCCTTTCTTTGCCTATCAGTTGTGGGAAAAGTAGCCTGCAGAAAAATCTAAAATGCTGACTTCTGGACACCAACTCATACAAGTCTCTGTCATGGACAATATCCTTGCATTCGTGAAAAATAAGGCCAGAGCTGTTCCTAGAATTGGAACACAAAGGAGAAAACAAAACTCACACTTCAAGGTGTTGGAGTCTGGCAAAGGAAATGTTAGAGTCTTCTGCCCTACTTACCCAGGCTTATAGACACATGGTGATTAAGGAATATACTTCTATGGCTTTATTTTGTAATACAACAGATAACACCTGCTTCGCAAACTTGGGATGTGAATTTAAGCACCTCGTTTAAATTTTATCCTCTTAGTGAACCACACTCTCACGTATCTTATTTTACTCACACAAAGTTCTTAATGGCCACCTTGTGCCATCACTCCCAACTAGGCAAGGCCCTCAGTATGTCCCAGCCCAAGCCGGACGGAGGCGTCCATCATACCACCCCTAGAGCTCCAGTTCCTGCCTTGGCAACCACTGAAGTCTTGCCTTGCCCACTCTGATAGACTGTAACTAAGATGAAACCTCTCTCAGACCCCAGGCTTTTGAGAGAAGGCAGCCCTTGTCCTTTATTACTAATTAATTGGATATTCTTCACCCGAGCATTCCAGTGGTGATCATTCTTAGCACGCAGCTCTCTCAACTTGCAACCAACTTCTATGGTGCCAGCCAGCTCCTTGAATGCTCGACCAGAGCAAGATGTAAAACTCCCAGTCCTCGCCTCCAAAGAAGTCTTCTTTGAGACCAAGTAGTTTTTCTTCACAAACCTTAAACATCTAAATGAACTGATTATTCTTTTTATTCTCTAGGAAATAAAGTTGCGTGCTCTTCTAAAGAAAGTTACTCTTAGTGACCTTGGGCATTCTAAGGTTCTGTCAAGGTGTGTCTACCTAGACTCACAGAGGAACGGAACAAAGAAGAGGGCTATTTTTAGTCTCTGTCTTTGCTGCCATACTCTTCTCTAAGCTAAATATCCCTCCTCATGTGATCTCTGTCTCCTGTGTCTCTGCCTTTCCCTCTGTGACATCCACACTCATATAGAACCCTCCCCCCCCCAAAAAAAAACTAAAGATTTAACATCTACTAGAGCGTGGGTAAAGTCTCAACCATAATTTGGGGTTAGAATTTGGGGCTATGTTAGTTATAAAGAGTGTGACATCTCTAAGTTCCTTTCATTTTTTTTTAAGATTTTATTTATTTATTTGACAGACAGAGATCACAAGCAGGCAGAGAGGCAGGCAGAGAGAGAGGAGGAAGCAGGCTCCCCACGGAGCAGAGAGCCTGATGCGGGGCTCGATCCCGGGACCCTGACATCATGACCTGAACCAAAGGCAGAGGCTTTAACCCACTGAGCCACCCAGGCATCCCAGTTCCTAACATTCTAAGCTTTAATTTCCCCATCTGTAAAGTATGATTCTAATAACTCAGAACTCATGTAATTTTTTTGTGGTGAATAAGAAATAATGCATGACATTAAGACTGTGCCTGACACAGAGTAAAAATAAATATAAGCCATAATTTAGCCCTATATTTCTCCCTCCATTTTAGTAAAAATACTGTCCCCTTTATATAAATACTGTATTTCCATTTCTATATGAAGTCACCTCCACATTGTATCCCTCACGGACATTCTCTCTCCTTTCTCGGTTACACCGAACCATCCCCAAGCCCCGTCATCAGACCTTCCTCAAACCTCTTAATTGAAACAACCCTCAATGCTTTTCTCTTTTATTCTTATATACATGTCAAAAATTAGTCTAGTGTTACTTTCAAGAAGTATTTTTTGTGGCTTGTGTGTGTGTGTGTGTGTGTGAGAGAGAGAGAGAGAGAGAGAGTGTGTGTGGTTTTGTTTTGGGTTTGTGGGGTTTTGTTGTTGTTGTTTTTAGGTTGTTGTTGTTATTGTTATTGTTGGGGTTGGTTTTGTTTGTTTGTTTGTTTGTTTTGACTCTTGGGGATATTCTACACAGATCCTCCTGGTATCTACCCACAAAACTCCAAGAAGGTGAGAATGGAAGCTGTAAGGTTTCCTAAGCCTCTGGTGGGTGAGCCATTCCACACCACATCTGCATCTGCGCCATTTTCTTGGCCAAAGCAAGTCACAAGACCAACGTAGATTAAGGGAGAGGGGAGACTGCTGCCTTCATGGGGAGGATGGTAAAGCCCTATCACAAAGCACATGCAGGAAGGGAATACTACGTTTCCCTTTGGAAACAACTGACATCACTGATCTGGCCAATCTTATTATGACACTCAAGGAGATGAAGCGTTTCCTAAGAGTAAAAGCATGGTTTTAGTACTTCTCAAATAGATATAGTGTGCTGCAATACTGGAGACTTGAAAAAAAAATCACTCACCTATTCATAACACACATTTTAACATGCAAAATTACAACCTCAGATTTGTGCTAGAATCATTTGTTTTTGTATCATCTTGTCCCTCTACTGATACGACCAGTACTTTTTATTGGGCTTTTATTTTATTTTTATAATCTGAATGTATTAAGGCAATAAATGTAATTTTCCACTTAAAATGATCATTATGGTTTTGGTTACTGCCTATTGCTCAGCAATTTTTTTTCTTATCAAAATTCTTCCTGGTTGATTTACTTCCTAATTTTTTTTCCATTAAATGGTGTAAATTTTAGGAGGGTATTTTTTTTTCTTCTTACATTAGTTCAGAATCATAGATTCATGCATTGTCTTTTTGATATTCAAATGACCCTCATTGGTTTTGATATTTTATAACTTTCATCTCAGAATCCTTTATTGCCTTTCATTGAATTCTTCTGGTTTGTGTTATTTCCAGTAATTTGTAAGCTGTTCATTCTGTTTTCAAAATCACTTGTCTGTAAATTTTCTCATTATAATGCTCATTTTGGTTTTAACTAAAGTTCAGTCATAATATATCACATAGAATGGCAAGCTTAAAATATATAATAGAAGCATTTATATTCTATATGTAATATAACAGTTACACCAAAAATGAAATAGAAACTTTCTGCTTCCTTTATTAAAAAGATAAAAGTAGGGTTTGATAGAAAAAGCTTATTAGTATGTATCTGTTAGGTACTACAATGAAATCAGACATTGTAGGAGATACAAAAGGTATCTGACATTGCTCAAGATGTGTCCCTAATGTCCTTGAAGTCTCCCCCATGGGGATTACTTGACATTTGTACATTACTGTTAACTTCATTTAAATTTTGCCAGTTTTTCCATTAATACCTGCTTTCTGTTCCAGGATCCAATGCAGGATGCCTGCTTAATCATTTTTTTAAACAAAAATTTGTTAAATACCTCATTTTTTGCTTTTAATCCAGTTTTGTCTGTTTGCACATCCCTTTGGATGTTTTCTGAGCTCATCTAGTAAGACTGATTTGCTTCCTTTTCTCCTTAAATTTCTAAAAGTAATTTTCCCTTAACCTGTATACATCCTCATTTGCAGTATAGGACTATTTCCTTCTCTGTCCCCCCCAGGCTGGAGAGACCTTCCTTTCCATGCCTCTGACTTCAGAACACATGAGCATCGTTGTGTTTTCTTTGTTGAGTTGACATCATCTGCTTGAGTTTCACACCAGCCTTGTAGCCAGCAACACTGAGTCTTGAAAGTCAAAAATCACATCTTACTCACCTACGTATCTCTAGAGTCTGTAACAGTGCATAGCAGAGAGTAGATACTCCGTAAATATTTGAGAAAAACAAGTAAGTTGAGGGAATAATTAAATAATTCATATTTTTGGCTTTGGGGCAATGGGTTATTTTTATCCCAAACTGGCATTTCCCCACGTTCTCTTTTTTCTCTTCCTGGCAACATATCCTCCCATTTGGTCGGGGAGAACTCAAATGCTTGGATGCTTGAGGTGGATTGATAAACAATACTAGTATGTATTTACGTATCTGCAACTCATCTGGCTTAATGTGACTGGCTCCATGACCTTAACGTTTCATGACCTTGCAAGTCTTAGTTTCTTTATCCAAAATGATGGGTAAGACCTTTTGCTGTTTTATTTGCTTAGAAATTCTAAGCGCCTAGAACTAAAGAGTACTCAATATGTATGGTTGAACACAAACACATGCCATGTGGTGACTATTGTCTTGGTTGCTGTGGCGTTTAAACAGGCTGATGGATGTAAGTGTTTCTAATAACCACATAGTAAGAGCCCAGTAAACATTAGCCGTGGTTATTTTGTAAGTAAAACTCTCTCTACACACACACTTTCACTAATTACAATTTATTATGCCGTTGGCTTTCTCAGAAGTTCTTATGTAATAAGCCATAAAAGTGTTGTTGAAGATCATGTCCTTAATGCTATGTTATTCATTGTTATGAATTTTGTGACATAAAACAGTTCTTTCCATATCAACACATATGCCTCCTTTTATAATGGAAAGTGCATAATGCATCTTCTTTTCTGGTTCCCCTGGATACCAGGAAGCTCACGGTGAAATTTAGTGCTTGAACTTCTTCAGCCATGGTATATTAGTAAAATTCTACCTTCTGCAGATTATTTTTTATATATAAATTTGTCCCTGGGGCGCCTGGGTGGCTCAGTGGGTTAAAGCCTCTGCTTTCAGCTCAGGTCATGATCCCAGGGTCCTGGGATCGAGCCCCGCATTGGGCTCTCTGCTCCGCGGGGAGCCCGCTTCCTCCTCTCTCTTCCTGCCTGCCTCTCTTGCCTACTTGTAATCACTGTCTGTCAAATAAATAAATAAAATCTTCAAAAAAAATAAATTTGTTCCTGATGTTCAGTAATGTTTTCTGTAATACTGTAGTCTGTAACATTCTATAATATTTTTAGGAAAACGTTTGTTATTCTTAATAAGTATAAAATGTATATCACAATACAATTAGTATGTGACCATGTTATGTTTTCCATATAATTTAGTAATTTACATGCCATTGTCAACTTAATATCTATTGACAAATGTGGTAGAAAATATAGTAAGTTGCTCCTAGAATGCAGCTGGACATTTAGATATTTGACTAGAGAGATACTGATACTTATAAATGTAATTTTAAGTACACATAAATTACATGTTTTTATCTTAATTGTGACATTTGTAATTTCCAAATGTAATTTTTTAAAGCAATACCAATGAGTACTCAAATATTTAAAAAAATGCAAAATAATTACTTTTGTTTTTAATGTAGCTTAGAAATAGCTAAATTATACTGTTGAAAATTTGTATATACAATTTAGTAAGGGATAATTCCGTAATAGTCAATAGGACATATTAGGTTCAATTAACATAATTCATATTAGAAAGTTACAAATTATTGCTTACATATTTTTAAGTATATATATTTCCAAAGAAAGTGAACTTTGTGTACATAAAGTATTTATAAAAAATACCGATTTGGGGGCGCCTGGTTGGCTCGGTGGGTTAAGCCTCTGCCTTCGGCTCAGGTCATGATCTCAGGGTCCTGGGATCGAGTCCCGCATCGGGCTCTCTGCTTGGCAGGGAGCCTGCTTCCCCCTCCCTCTCTCTGTCTGCCTCTCTGCCTACTTGTGATCTTTGTCAAATAAACAAATAAAATCTTTTTTAAAAATCTAATTTAATTCAGGCATTATAAAAAACATTAGCACACTCTCATTTTCTTTCCTCCTTTTAACTATGGACAATTCATATGTAATGTTTTAAAATACACTAAGTTTTGAAGATTTAGTTAGTAGGTAAAGTAAGTGAGATAATGTGAAGTTCCATCTTAATAGTCATAATAACTAATTTGTCTTCAGGTTGTGAATTAGTTTCTTATGTAGCTTTTTCTAACACGTAAGAAACTAATGTCAACTTGGGCATTTTGATTATTTTATCATCTTTTCAGGATTTTCTTTCCTTCCAATTTCTTCCCTCCCTCTGTCATTTTCCTTTTCTCTTTCTCTCTCTCTTTTTTTTCCTCTGTCATTTTGTCTTTTCATTCTTCCTCCTTCCTTTTCTCTTTCGCCTGTGTTCCCAAATAAAGCAGTAACCTTAATTCATATAATTCCATGGGATTTTCCAGTTTAAATCTTTATTTATATTCCAAATTAACTCTAAGGTATTTTAAGGGTTTTTCTCTGCCTTGAAATGCAAAGAAATACTAATATCTAAGAAATGGGGCTCTCTTTCTCAGTTTTATAGAATAAATATATAATGGTTCCTCTATATCTTTATTTTTAAAACACATATGTTGTACCTATTGTGTGTCAGACACCATTCTAAGAAGGATTTCCCAATATTAACATATTTAATTGTCATAATTAAAATATCAAATATGCATACCTTGTACCTTTGAGGTGAATATTGTTATTATGACTATTTTATGGATGAGAGACTGAGGCAGAAAGAAATCGAGTGGTTTTTCCATGGATAGTTTGTAAGCCATAGCATTAAGATTCAGGCCCAAGCTCTCTATGTGTTACGTATGCAGAAGAAAATATAGAAAAATGAATCAGAAGTTGCTAACAACAAAAAGCACACAATACCCCCAACACAAAAACTAAAAGCTGAATTCTGTTTTCTAGGCCGTGTCGATATGTCCACAATCAACTTCTATAACTTACTTTTTCTTGACAGCCGAGTGGTGGGAAGTGTTACAGCAGCAAGCAGGAAAGCCTTTATAATATTGATCACAGCACCTGGAGAACCTCTGAGGGAATAAAAGGAAGATATGGATTCGCTTCATCTTCCTCTTATTCTGTGTTCTCAGAAGCCATTTTAATCTGTCACTTAAAAATACTCCCCGTCCATTTTATGAGAAAATACAAAATAATTAAGCCCACTCTCATGTCGTAGAGTTCACATGTGTTGACTTTATGAGGTACGGTTTTCTGTGTGTTCCTGGGGTTCTAATTTATTGAAGCCATGTATTTTCTCTTACATGGTACACAGATAGCCATGATGCAACATGTAGCAAAGTCACAGAAATTACAGTCCTGTTTGTCAGGGGCACGCCATCAAGACGAGCTTCATGAGGCAAACGAAGGCACTCTCACGGAGCTTCCCTGTGTTTACTCCTTATTTTGCTGGAAGTGGATGAAGGTGTTGTCGGGCAGGTAGCACTGACACGGCTCGTGTGTGGGGCCTCACAGGAAAGCTAGGGAGGTGGGCTGAAGAAGAGTCCATGACCGTTTGACACCGGCCCTTGAAGAAGCTAGTTGGACTCCTGTGTAGACGTTGCAAACTTGGACTGTCCTGAAGTAATCCCAATGGCGGTGTCAACAGAGTGGTGGGGGATCAGAGGTGATGTCTTGGGGCCACAGAAACTTTCAAGGGAAGGTGCTTGATGTCAGAGAACAGGGAGATAAATGAAGGAGGGTGCAGGCTTGTTGAGAGGACTGCAGCTTTCTGTGTGGCTCATGCATGATGTTCTGGGGTAGGAGGGGGTTAGGGAGGCTGGAATTAAAGAAATGATGACTACTGTAATCATGGTTTTAAGTCTATAAATCATAAGAGTTTTTTAATGTTTAGAAATCTTGCTATTGCTTTATTAAACTCATGTGTCAATACATCATATATGTAACAAGCATGTGTAAAGTACAGTCTGCATGTCAGTAGGCTAAAAATGAACCAGGATAAATGTTTAATTTTGTTCCTAGGAATCCTGATGAATACTGAGGTCTCCCCTATTAAAGCTTTTTTTTTTCTCTCTCTCAAAAATGTATTCATGGCTTTTGAGAAAAAGTTCTCCTGCCCCCATCATGTTCAAGTCTAAATCTTGTACCGTTCCACACTTATGTTTTCTACATTTAGCATCATTAAAAATAATGTAATAGTTACTAATTCCATAGTTACTATTAGGTACAGCTAAATGGTCTATTATGTCCTAAAAAACTATATATTTTATTTGTGACTTTTTTGCAGAATATAAAGGTTTATAGAATAGGAATATATGGTTTTACAGAGTAGAAATGGGTGCAAGCTGTTGTTTATTTTTTTTTAATGCTCCCTACAATTCTTTCTTTAGATGCTGAAAACATCTGTTCAAGAACTTATACTTTGGGGTTATTGTTTGTTGGTTGTTTTTTTACTATGAGTTTATACAACTAAAAGCCTACCATGTTCTGGAAAAAAAAATTAGGACCTATATATGTGTTAATTACCTCATTTTCTTTCTCATTGTAACTTCCTTTCCTTTTTTTCCCCTAAGATTTTGTTTATTTATTTGAGAGAGGGAGAGAGCCTGCATGAACAATAGGGAAGGACCGTGGGAGAGGGAGAAGCAGACTCCCCACTGATGAAGGATCCTGATTCTGGGCTCCATCCCAGGACCAAGGATCATGACCCAAGCTGGAGGCAGATGCTTAACTGATTGAGACACCCAGGCACCCCTAGCTTCCTCTTCAAAGTAGAATAATACTCAATAAAAAAATAAATAAATGTATATATACATATACATATAGTCCCTTGCAACATTATTAAACAAAATCTGTGTGCGCACGCGTGTGTGTGCATGTGTGTGTGTAGGATGTCAGTACTTCCAAACAGCCAGTCGACCTGACCTATTTTAAATGACACACTATTTATGTTTCCTTCATCTGTGGAACATGTAAATCAAATGCTTTAGGTTGCTGGTTGACCAATCTTGATTGCAAAATGTCATGAATTTGCCATGAGCGGAAGACAATCAAAGGTTACTGTCATTTCTCTCTGCCTCATAATGATTTCAGTTTAATCATTGACCTTTCCCCCCACTCAGTGCCTACTCAGGAAAGACAGAGGTTAGAAATAAATGCATTAGATGTATATGGAAGTGGTACGATCCATGATCTCAGGTTTCAATCAGATTTTAAGAAGCGACACATTTACTCTATATCCAAACTTTATATGAATATAATACTACCTGTAGGTATAAAGAACTAGTTTCTGAAATTTATTTATGATGTATACTGTACATCTAGAGCCTACCAGAAATTTTGATCTTTTAATCTAAAATTATTTTACTGCTTATGGAGATTAGAGAATTTAAGTATGTTATTACTTGTCATTGGTCCTTAGGTATAAAGTAAGGACCAAAGAGACAGGTTTCCTGTATGCACATTGAAGGTTTTTACTTTGCTTGAAAACTTTTAATTTGTGTAAATTTGAAACTGCTGGATTTTCTCTTAAATCCAAGGAAAAGTGTACCTCATTTATTTTTCAAGGTCACCTGTCATAATATTGATATGTGAAATGACACTTGTAAAAATGCATTAAATTAAATATCCACGTAAAGTTTACATTAAATGAACTTACAAACTCCTTCAGTGTCTGTTGAGGCAGATAATTATATAAATTGGTAAAACGTCCTAATTTTCACATTTGTTCTCCCCTCCTCCCATACAGTATTGAGAATCAAACAACTTACATGCACAATTTTATATACATTTTACAACTGTATTCCTTATATACTCTCTTGCTTATTTTGGAAGCAAACACAATGTTAGAATAACAAGACAAGTTAATTTTGAAAATTTCCATGAAGAAGTTTCACACGGAGTGTCACCCAAGGTTGCCACTTCATAACCATGGGTTGATCGACGGATTTCAGTGTGTTAGGTTCTCTTTGGGAGGCTTTCCTTGCATCTGTGTTAAGGCATGTCCATCCTTGTTAGCATCCCCGTCATCTTGATTATCCCTCCGTGCCCTGCTCTCCCCCACAAGATCTTCCTTTGGGTCCACGACCTTTTGCCACAAGCCTGCCTGAATGTGCACAGTTCCCTCTGATAACATCTTAGACATTTTTCGTAGCTGCTCAAGACCTAACACATATCAGACACGTAATCAGTATTTGAGGATAATGGATTATGATTTACAGAGTGCTTTTCTATCTATTGTTCACCTGGCCCTCAACTCAGATCTTAGGTCGACAAGAAAATTGTTATTCCTGCCTGATATGTCAGAATTTGGAGGCTAAGAAAATTCATATGCCTCACTAAAACTTATAGAGGTGTATGCTAATGTGTTTTGTCTAGAAACTGGGGTTCCCTCCCCTCTCTCCCTCTGTAAAATCTAGTTTTCTACCTCATCATCTGTATCCAGATATTCTGCAGAGTATCTTAGAACACTGAATATTTGTATATTCCATGCTGCCAGAGAATGCCACCCAGCATGCTCTCAGGTGGAAAATGCAGAAATGCAGGTATAAGCTACATGAACAGATATGATGACCTTGATGTTTTAAGTCACAGAACCATTACTCACTGTAAATAAGACAATAAAAAATGATGCTTTATGAAATGAGGAAGTGAATTCACATATATCATTAATCCTACAAATTCTCGATATCCAATTTTTATTAGAGTCATGACCTAGTTTTCTCCCTGTAGAAAAATAATACGTGCACCTATGTATGTAGATGTGTATGTATATATACTGATTTAAAAGACTAGAAGAACTCTCAACTCTAACTCTCTTGTGTAAAAGGTCTCTAAAAATTCTAGTGGCAACCAAAATACACTGGTGGGAAAAAGATTTTCTTTGGCCAACCGACATTGCAGGGCAAAGACATTGGCATTCCCAAGCAGACACACATCACACATATAAGATCAGTAGATTATAAGAGGGAAATATGTATCAACATTTTCAGACCCTCCTTTGTAGCAGATGTGTTCCACGCACTAGATTATCTAATCCTAATGATAATTTATAGGTAGACATTATTATCCCAATGACGAGGAAAGCATTCTATCAAAAATAATTTGCTAAAATGGCAAAACTGCTATGCTATTTACTCTCCTGTTAATCTCTCTCTCTACTGTGTGTATAGATAAAATAGATAAATATACAGAGTATTTGTTATAATAAATATATAATCTTTCTTTTCACCACCAAAAGTATTTTAGGGGGATGTTTGTCCCTTACAATGCTTCCCGATAAAACCGTCAGATGATCAGATAATTCCAGAATCCTCTGCAAACTCTCCTGTTTGCATTATACGGTGGGCATCCCTCTCCTTGAATGAAGCTCTCAGGCCTGCGAACGAGGGACACACCAAGTTCAGCAAAACACACACTTAGAAATTCTGCTCAGTGTCCTACTGCACGTGACATTCATTGCTGTTCAGATCATCTGAATGACTTTGGACAGGCCACAGAAACAAAGAAGTATGCAGATAGTTCCCTTCTCATTTCCCGTGTGCGGGGAATTTTTCTGTGTGTTCAAAGAGACAGGGACCACCTCTCCTACTTGAGGAGTGCAGTTTAGACTTTGAAAAAGTCTGCGGAAAACTGGTGAAATGATTCCACTCTTGATAAGACATTGAAATGTATCACATGTGGCCTATGTGGTACAACTCAGGTAAGATGCGTGTTCCTAAGACAACACTGTGCAAATGCTAGGGAACATTGCCCTGTGGCTTTGCAGGATCAGAGCCCCTTCCCTGCTGTTGAAAGCCCTGCGTCCTATGAACCGTCACAGTAGCCCCCACTTTGCATTTTGACCCAGGGGATTTCCCTAACCACTTTCTCCCACCCTCCAGTTCAAAACTTCTTGCTCTCCTTAGGCAAGCCTGTCTCTCCTTGCTGGTTCTTTCTGCCCTGCCCTCCAGTAGATAGTGAGTCCCTAGCGAGTCCCTCTGTGCCCTGCCTCTCGGAGCAGCCCCCTCTTATCCATCACTTTGGAGCTGCTCCGCCTTCAGTGGTGCAAAACCTGGCCCTGGTCTCCTTGCCCTGTGCTGTTCTTCCCGGGGCTGGGGATGTCCAACACCATACTGTATACCAAAACGTATGACCGCATCACAAGCCGGTCAAAGAACTTACATGGAGCAGTCTGAGGGGAAGGGGAACCTTAAGCAAAAGTGCTATCAGTGAGCTAAATAAGAACAAAACAGTAACAAAAATGGAATTTCGTTGAGCTGTGACGGCTCTTTACTCAGCAGCGGGTGTGTCCCGAGCACTTGTTACAGTGGCATTTGTATAGAAGTGAAATGGGGGTCGAAATCAAAATATCTCCTGAAACTAGGTATCTTTCCATTTTAAAATGTATTCGACAATTTTAAATCCCTGCAAACCCTGGTACTCTTCAGTGCGTCCTATGTGACTAGTGAAAAGTAACTTACATGGGCCAAATGAACTAGAAAATTATGATTTTTTAATATTTATATGGTGACAAGGCCACCATCATGGAATGGGATGACCCCAAAGAGCTTTGAGCAATATATGCAGCCCCAAACAAGGGGCAAGAGGATGGCCCAGCTCTACAAGTTATTGACTATGTGACCATGTAAAAGTCCTTTAACCTTAAAAAAAAAAATCCTTTAACCACCTTGACATTTGCAAATCACATAACCTCCTTTCACAAGTAAGGATGCAAATGACCCCATGAGGATTTTTTTCTTTCAAAGAATGGGGCTATGCGACTGTGGGAAGCACTATCCCTACGGTAGTCTACAGTGACACCCCAGGGCATTGGTTCATGCATGACCCTATAGCTGTAGGCAAGGGATTTGGCTTTGGGGGCAGAGTAAAGCGTTTTATGCATTTTTAAATGTTACATAAAGGATAATGATGAAGTTACTAAAATTAATGATCCTTAAGGCAACATCAAATAATCGTTAATATTGAGCACTTTAAATCATCCTATAAATACAACAATAATAAAGGTACCATTATCCTCTACATTCTGAAGATGAAGAAAGGTGTAGGAACCACAGAGCTAAATAGTTGGAGGAGCAAGGTCTCAAACCCAAACAAACTGGCATATAAAAATGACAACATTCTTAACCACTAAGTTATGCCCATCTTACATCATGCCTATTTCAATGATAGCATGACCACTTTATTTCTTGTAAAGGAACAAAGGGTGCCTAAAACCAGGAACATGCTTATATAAAGACAATTCTGTGATTGCTAGGACATGTGAGATGCCATAATTAACAGGATTTATCATCTTAGATGATAAACAGAACATAGTATTATGTGAACGTAATGCATTATTAGGGGCTTGGTTGATTTTTCAGGTCAGGCTGGGATGGACTGATTGACATGTGTTGTGGAAGGGTAGAGATCCTCAAAAATACTGTCTTCCTTGGGTATAACTCCTGTTAATCTGTGCCAGATTTATCTGCATTTCTACTATTACACAGAGCAGTGTTTTGCACATAAAAGTTACTGGATAAGGATCCGTTGAATGAAAAAAAATATCTAGGTGGTAATAGCAATGTGGGAAGGAATAATTATTCTATCATGAGGTAAAGGAGACTATTTAAGAAAGACATCTGGGCGTATCAGAAAAAAATTGTTTTTGACATCTAAGAGATGTGTATATTCATTTCACTTACCGGTATATTTTCTATTAAACTTAGAAATAATTATCTGTCAGATGAAAAGAATTGTTCATGTATGTGGAAATGAACATAAAGAGGAAAACATGCAGTATAATCCTCTAAAAGCATGTACTCAATGATAGTAATGGGTAATTGTTTATTTTACTCACTGTAATTAATACATTATATTCAATAACAGTTGGTAATAGTGACTTGGGGATAATCCACAAATAATCCAAATCCACCTTTGAGTAGACAAGCAATATTAGAAGTTACATTTAGCTTATAGGTGTTACAAGTGGAGAGTGCATGATGTTTCTGTGAGTACTTCCAAAATTTCAATCAGATTTCCTTATTGTTCCCTTGTTGAGTTGGCAACAAATATTTAATGGGCACTGAATATTTTCTAAGCACTGGGATAAAATATAGACTAATGTCCTACTCTCATAGAACCTGCATTCTACTGGAGGCCATTATCATCTTCTTTTTTCTTAGAGATTTCATTTATATATATATATTTTTAATTTTTATTTATTTTTTTAATTTCTTTTCAGTGATCCAGAATTTATATATTTTAGAGAGAGACAGAGAGAAAAAGAGAGAGAGAGAGAGAGAACCCAGAGTATAAGCAGACTCCCTGCTGAGCAGGGAGCCCAATGTGGGGTTCAATCCCAGGACCCTGAGATCATGACCTGAGATGAAAGCAGAAACTTAACTGACTGAGCCACCCCACTGTCCTGAGGGCTGTATCTTCTATGAGATAGCAGGCATATGTACTCCTCAAGTCCAAGGTTTGAACTGAATCACTGCTATAGTTTCTCTGGAAATATATCCTATGTCCAGATACGTTCTAATATTTTTTATTAGTGGTTTCCAAAGATTACCAATGAAACAGAATGAATACTGATAACAGATCTTATAAGAAGATTTGGTTGTTAGGAAAATTTCATTATTTGAAAATAACTTCCTTCTCTGTAATGCCAGGTCAATGTGTTAGTAATGTGCTAGAAAGTTTTTACAGACGGGGACAGCATTTACCATCTCCATATAGGATGGAAACTACCATATATTTTTAAAAATATTTTAAATTATCCTCAATTAATTTGGAAACCTCTTACTATACATTTTGCCAGACTGCCCACCTTTTCAGCTTACTAAAAGATAGAAAATATAAGTTTCAAAGGATTCTCATTTTCCTCATTCTTTTTAAATTATTTTTATTAACATATAATATATTATTTGCCCCAGGGGTACAGGTCTGTGAATCATCAGGCTTACACATTTCACAGCACTCAACATAGCACATACCCTCCCCAATGTCCATAACCCAACCACCCTCTCCCTACTCCCCCACCCCCCAGAAACCCTCAGATTGTTTGCTGAGATTAAGAGTCTCTTAGGGTTTATCTCCCTCCCGATCTCATCTTGTTTCATTATTTCTTTCCATGCCACCCAAACCCCCTGACCTGACTCTCAAATTCCTCATATCAGGGAGATCTTATGATAATGGTCTTTCTCTGATGGACTTATTTCACTCAGCATAATACCCTCTAGTTCCATCCACGTCATTGCAAATGGCAAGATTTCATTTCTTTTGATGGCTGCATAGTATTCCATTGTATATATATACACCACATCTTCTTTATCCATTCATCTGTGGATGGACATCTAGGTTCTTTCCATAGTTGGGGTATTGTGGACATTGCTGCTATAAACATTCAGGTACACGTGCCCCTTCAGATCACTACATTTGTATTTAGGGTAAATACCCAGTAGTGTGATTGCTGGGTCATAGGGTACCTCTATTTTCAACTCTATGAGGAACCTCCATGCTGTTTTCCAGGGTGGCTGCACCAGCCTACATTCCCACCAACAGTGTAGGAGGGTTTCCCTTTCTCTGCATCCTAGACAACATCTGTCATTTCCTGACTTGTTAATTTTAGCTATTCTGACAGTTGTGAGGTGGTATCTCATTGTGGTTTTGATTTGTATTTCCCTGATGCCAAGTGATGTTGAACACTTTTCCATGATGTTGAACACTTTTCCATGTGTCTGTTGGCCATTTGGATGTCTTCTTTGTAGAAATGTCTGTTCATGTCCTCTGCTATTTCTTGATTGGATTATTTGTTCTTTGGGTGTTGAGCTTGATAAGTTATTTATAGATTTTGGAAACTAACCCTTTATCTGATATGTCATTTGTGAATATCTTCTCCCATTGTGTTAATTGTTTTTTGCTTTTGTTGACTGTTTCCTTTGCTTTGCAAAAGCTTATGATCTTGATGAAGTCCCAATAGTTCATTTTTGCCCTTGCTTCCCTTGCCTTTGGCGATGTTTCTAGGAAGAAGTTGCTGCGGCTGAGTTTGAAGAGGTTGCTGCCTGTGTTCTCCTCAAGGATTTTGATGGATTCCTGTCTCACATTGAGGTCCTTCATCCACTTTGACTCTATTTTTGTCCAGTTTCATTCTTCTGCATGTGGTTGTCCAATTTTCCCAACACCATTTGTTGAAGAGACTGTCTTTTTTTCCACTGGACACTCTTTCCTGCTTTGTCAAAGATTAGTTGACCATAGAGTTGAGGGTCTGTTTCTGGGGTCTCTTTTCTATTCCATTGATTTGTCTGTTTCTGTGCCAGTACCATACTATATTGATAATTACAGCTTTGTAATGGAGCTTGAAGTCTGGAATTGTGTGGAATTGTGATGCCACCAACGTTGGCTTTCTTTTTCAACATTCCTCTGCCTATTTGGGGTCTTTTCTGGTTCCATATAAATTTTAGGATTATTTGTTCTATTTCTTTAAAAAAAATTGATAGTATTTTGATAGGGACTGTATTAAATGTGTAGATTGCTTTAGGTAGCTTAGACATTTTCACAATATTTATTCTTCAAATCCATGAGCATGGAACATTTTTCCATTTCTTTGTGTCTTCCTCAATTTCCTTCATGAGTACCTTATAGTTTTCTGAGTACAGATTATTTGCCTCTTTGGTTAGGTTTATTCCTAGGTATCTTATGGTTTTGGGTGCAATTGTAAATGGGATCAACTCCTTAATTTCTCTTTCTTTAGTCTTGCTGCTGGTGTATAGAAAGGCAGCTGATTTCTGTGCATTGATTTTATATTCTAACACTTTACTGAATTTCTGTATGAGTTCTAGTCATTTTGGAGTGGATTCTTGTGGGTTTTCCACATAAAGTATCATATCATCTACAAAGAGTGAGAGTTTGCCTTCTTCTTTGCCAATTCAGATGCCCTTTATTTCTCTTTGTTGTCTGATTGCCAAAGCTAAGACTTCTAGTCCTATGTTGAATGGCAGTGGTGATAGTGGACATCCCTACCGTGTTGCTGACCTTAGGGGAAAAGTTCTCAGTTTTTCCCCATTAAGAATGATATTGGCTGTGGGTTTTTCATAGATGGCTTTGATGATATTGAGGTCTGTACCCTCTATCCCTACACTTTGCAAAGTTTTGATCAGGAAAGAATGCTGTACTTTGTCTAATGCTTTTATCCTATGGTTCTTGCTCTTTCTTTTACTAATGTATTGTATCACATTGATAGATTTGCAGATGTTGAACAAGCCTTGCAGCCCAGGAATAAATCCCACTTGGTCATGGTGAATAATCCTTTTAATATACTGTTGGATCCTATTGGCTAGTATTATGGTGAGAATTTTCACATTCATATTCATTAAGGATATTGGTCTGTAATTATTGTTTTTGGTGGGGTCTTTGTCTGGTCTTGGAATCAAGGTAATGCTGGCTTCATAAAATGAGTTTGGAAGTTTTCCTTCCATTTCTATTTTTTGGAACAGTTTCAGGAGAACAGGTATTAATTCTTCTTTAAATGTTTGGTAGAATTCCCCTGGGAAGCCGTCTGGCCCTGGGCTCTTGTTTGTTGGGAGATTTTTGATGAGTGCTTCAATATTCTTACTGGCTATGGGTCTGTTCAGGTTTTCTATTTCTTCCTGGTTCAGTTTTGGTAGTTTATATTTCTCTAGGTATGCATCCATTTCTTCCAGATTGTCAAATTTGCAGGCGTTTAGTTGCTCATAATATGTTCTTATAAATGTTTGTATTTCTTGGTTGTTGGTTGTGATCTATCCTCTCTCATTCATGATTTTATTTATTTGGGTCCTTTCTCTTATTTTTGTTAAGTCTGGCCAGGGGGTTATCAATCTTATTAATTCTTTTAAAGAACCAACTCCTAGTTTCGTTGATGTGTTCTACTGTGCTTTCAGTTTCTATTTCATTGATTTCTGCTCTGATCTTTATGATTTCTGTTCTCCTGCTGGGTTTAGGCTTTCTTTGCTGTTCTTTCTCCAGCTCCTTTAGGTGTAGGATTAGGTTGGGTACTTGAAACCTTTCTTGTTTCTTAAGAAAGGCTTGTGTTGCTATATACATTCCTCCCAGGACCGCCTTAGCTGTGTCCCAAAGATTTTGAACTGTTGTGTTTTCATTATCATTTGTTTCCATGAATTTTTTCAATTCCTCTTTAATTTCCTGGTTGACCCATTCATTCTTTAGTAGGATGCTCTTTAGCCTCCATGTATTTGGGCTCTTTCCAACTTTCCTCTTGTGATTGAGTTCTAGCTTCAGAGCATTGTGGTCTGAAAATAGGCAGAGAATGATCCCAATATTTTGGTATCAGTTGAGACCTGATTTGCGGCCCAGGATGCGATCTGTTCTGGAGAATGTTCCATGTGCACTAGAGAAGAATGTATATTCTGTTGCTTTAGGATGGAATGTTCTGAATATATCTGTGGTGTCCATCTGGTCCAGTGTGTCATTTAAGGGCTTTATTTCTAATTGATCTTTTGCTTGGATGATCTGTCCATTTCAGTGAGGGGGGGGTGATAAAATCCCCTACTATTATTGTATTATTGCAAAAGCATTTCTTTGATTTTGTTATTAATTGGTTTATGTAGTTGGCTGCTCTCATATTAGGGGCATAGATATTTAAAATTGTTAGATGTTCTTTGTGGACAGACACTTTAAGTATGATATAGTGTCCTTCCTCATCTCTTATTATACTCTTTGGCTTAAAATCTAATTTATTGGATATAAGGATTGGCACCCCAGCTTTCTTTTGATGTCCATTAGCATGGTAAATTGTTTTCCACCCCCTCACTTTAAATCTGGAGGTGTCTTTGGGTCTAAAATGAGTTTCTTGTAGATAGTCCATCAGAGGGTCTTGTTTTTAAACATTCTGATACCCTGTGTCTTTTGATTGGGGCATTTAGCCCATTTACATTCAGGGTAACCATTGAAAGATATGAATTTAGTGCCATTGTGTTGCCTATAAGGTAATTGTTACTGTATATTGTCTCTGTTCCTTTCTGGTCTTCTACTTTTAGGCTCACTCTTTGCTTAGAGGACCCCTTTGAATATTTCCTGAAGGACTGGTTTGGTTTTTGCAAATTCTTTTAATCTTTGTTTGTCCTAGAAGCTTTTTATCTCTCCTTCTATTTTCTACGACAGCCTCGCTGGATATAGTATTCTTGTCTGCACGTATTTCTCGTTCAGTGCTCTGAATATATCATGCCAGTTCTTTCTGGCCTGCCATATCTCTGTGGATAAGTCAGCTGCCAAACTAATATTTCTACCATTGTATGTTATAGACTTATTGTCCCAAGCTGCTTTCAGGATTTTCTCTTTGTCACTAAGATTTATAAGTTTTACTCTTAGATAATGGGGTATGGACCTATTTTTATTGATTTTGACGGGGGGTTCCCTGTGCCTCCTGGATTTTGATGCTTGTTCCCTTTGCCACATTAGGGAACTTCTCTATTATAATTTGCTCCAATATACCCTCAGCCTCTCTCACTTTCTTCTTCTTCTGGGATCCCAATTATTCTAATATTGTTTCATCCCTTGTGGTCCAGTAGTTGTTTGTCTCCCTTTTGCTCAGCTTCTTTATTCTCCATTATTTAGTCTTCTATATCACTAATTCTCTTTTCTGTCTCATTTATCCTAGAAGTAAGAGCCTCCATTTTTTATTGCACCTCATTAATAGCTTTTTGGATTTCAACTTGGTTTGGTTTTAGTTCTTTTATTTCTCCAGAAAGGGATTTTATTTCTCCAGAAAAGGATTTTCTGATATCTTCCATGCCTTTTTTGAGCCCAGCTAGCACCTTGATAATCACCTTTCTGAACTCTCGTTCTGACACATTACCAATGTCCCTATTAATTAGGTTCCTAGCCATCCATACTGCCTCTTGTTCTTTTTTTTTTTGTGGTGAGTTTTTCTGCCTTGTCATTTTATCCAGATAAGAATATATGAATGAGGGAATAAAATACTAAAAGTGTGGTGAAGAACCCAGAAAATATATGCTAACCAAATCAGGAGAGACCCAAAACTTGGATCACAGTTTAAGGTAACCCCGATCTGAAAGCTCACTGCTTGGCTCAGTATCTGTAGTTGGTGTCCCTGCTCCAATACCTGGCAGCTCTGCAACACTCAGACACCCCCGATCTTTCTGTGACCCTGCAGATCCTGAGAGCACACTGTTCCTGTGAGGGTTCCAACCCTGCCTAGCCTCTGGAGCGATGTCCCTCAGTGGGGCAGACTACTGAAAGTTCTGATTTTGTGCTCTATTGCTCCACCGCTTGCTGGGAGCCCACCCCTTCCCCCATGGTCTATCTTCCTGTTCTTCAGATTCACTTCTCCACATGTCCTACCTTCCAGAAAGTTGTCGATTTTCTGTTCCTAGAGTTGCTGATTTTCTTCTCTCTATCTCCTGTTGAGTTTGTAGGTATTTGTAATGGTTTGATAAACTATCTAGCTTAACTCCTGGGACCTAACGATATTTCAGTTTGCTACTCCTCCACCATCTTGCTTCCTCTCCTCATTCTCCATTTCCCCTCATTCTTGATGGCTCTCCATGAGATTACCTCTTAAAAGGCATATCAGAATAAAGCACTGGCTTCTCACACTGTTGGTTAAAAATGTTATGTAATCATTAGAAATAAGTTTTCTAATGAAACATGCAACCTCTAGATACCACCTTAGGATGCAGTCAGTGTATTTGATAGTAAGGTTTTGAAGTAGATTCAGCAAATGTGTATCATCATATCAGGAGAGATGATGCTTGTGGTCTTTGATGCTCATGTGGTTCCAACCATTCTGCCAGTAAAGTGTGTTAATTGTAAGTCTTGCATTCTTTCTCTGAAAAGGTACATGAATTACCTGTGACATCACTATTAACAATTGTATCATTTAATTATTGTTTTATCATTTCACTGGGAAAATTCTCATTTCTCAACAGGTGAATATCTCTAGAGCTCAGTGTTTCCAGTGCCTAACTCCAAAGCTACAGTCTATGAAAAAAAACAATCCTTGAGATCTGTCAGTATTCACTGGTATTAAAAACCTGAGCTCTGTAAGCTGGGATGAAATAGTAGACACTTACTAAATATTTAACCTTGAACAAGATGATAATTTCTCTGTGCCTCCATTTCCTGTTCTACAGAAACAGAACAAAAATAATACCAAACTTATAGGCCATGGTGAGGGTTAAGTGAGATAATACATGTATGATATCTTGCCATGGTAGGCACATAACAAGCATTAGCGACAGTTACTTTCCGTGCCTTTGTGATAGTCTTTGTTCCCCTTGCATCTATCACCATAGTGATGAGCGAATCAACTAGACTCAAAAGTTGTTTGGTGGTATTCATGTATGCGGTAAAAATGTATGAATTTAAATTACACGGATATAAATGGGCATTTTGTCTTTGCACAGATAATTATGATTGTTTTTCAGAATCAGGGTATCAGATGATTCCTTTCTCCGGTATTTAAAATTAGTGAAAATGAAAATTTACATTGAAAATTTGAAGTTTTAGAGAACATATTCAGTAATAGGGGATAACAAGCAAAAACCTCTTTTGTTCTTGCAAGATTTAAGTGTTCATACGGTTAGTCAGTTCATTTAATTGTGTCACAATCAAGCAACAATGCTTTCCACAGGAAAAGGAGTCAAACGTGTGTGTATGCACATGTGTGTACATGTGTATATGTGGTCACGTTCTGTATGCTGTACTCACCTGAATGCAAACTTCACCCATGATAATCAGTTAAGGATTATATTTCATGGTGGAGAGAGTGTGGATGGGAGATACTTAATTTCTATGCCTAAAAATGGCTGAAGGTGAGGAGTTCATCAAACAGACACAGTTGGTTCCCTGAGCGCTTATGGACCCCAAGTGGAGATGAAATCCCATGGTGTGAAACAGACTTTGCTCCACACAAGCTCTGAAATGAACTGATTCATTTATAAGTAAGGCTCTAATTTAAAATAGTACTGCAATCATTGTTAATTTCTGTGCTATTTAATGATATGAATCAGACCAAACTTCCTTAATGATATAGTAATAGTCATAAGAACTGTTCTCTACAAGTTCTACTCTGAATTCTATAACAATTATTGTGTCATCATGTTATCACAAACCAATTGGAAAATACTTGCATGAGATGACAAAAAATTAAGAAGGATGAGACTATTAATGATTATCCTAATTATCCTAGGAAAGAAATAAAAACTCTTCATCAGTTAACTACTCTCTTATTAACTGATTAGAGCATACATGTATAAAATTGGTAGGCAAATTATATTTACAGAACTAAGATATTTAGCTATTAAAACTTTCTGTATTTATCTTTTGTATAGAGTTTTCAAAATGCTAAAAAATATCAAAATGATTGTAAATGTTGACTTTTTAAAAACCACTTTTTCTAAAACATTACTTAAAAATCCTGCTATATTCAGAACTTAAAGAGGAGCTGTTGGATATTGGAAATACAATTGTAGTCAAATGATTAGTATTTCCTTTTGGACTTGGCCTCTGATGAGCTGCTGAGCAAATCACACCATTTTGTGGATTCTTGGTTTCCACATTTTTGCAGGGTCCTCCAAATTCCCAACTTGTCTTGTGAAAGGCAAATGAGATATGAGTTATAAAGCAGCACATTGCCATGAAAATCTTTATGCCTTTTTGTCATGTTAGCATTGTGCTCTAAGCATGCATTTATACATATTCCTTACTTGCTGATCATGAGATCATCAAGGGTAGGAGTCCTAAGTAAATTTATTAAAAAAAGAAGGAGAGAGCGAGAGGGCGGGAGGGAGAGAAAAGAAAGACTAGAAAGAGAAAGAACGAAAAAAGAAAAGAAAAGAAAAAGATGGAGGGAAGGAGATCACAAAGGAATTTCCTCAGGGGCATTTGTTCCTTTTGCTCTAAACAGTAGGCCACCAACGTCCTTGAGAATCTTTCATTTATCTGTTGCTACCTTATAATTATATCTGTCACTCTCCTTTTATTATCAGAACATTTGAACAGTTCATTTTAAAGTCTAACTTGTCCTTTATACTGACTGTCATGCATGTCTGATGAAATATAACAAATTGAACAGTAGTGCCATTATTAAAACAATCTGATAAAAAGCTGCAGTTATGAGGCATACTGAAGAATATATTTGGTTTCTTCAGGGAATCAAAGGCATTTCACATTTTGAATTATTTTCTGGCGTCTTTTATGTGAATATACAGTTTATCATGCAGATATACTGCCTTTTTTTTTCTTTCTCTTGTATAAGAGAGTGAGCAGGATATCTAAATAAGTTATTAAAGTATCGGGTTTTCATGTATGATGGAATCTCTCTAGGAAGAGCAGTGTTGTTTGTTTCTTTTTTAAGATTTTATTTATTTATTTGACAGAATGAGAGAGATCACAAGTAGGCAGAGAGATAGGCAGAGAGAGAGGAGGAAGCAGGCTCCCCGCTGAGCAGAGAGCCCAATGTGGGGCTCGATCCCAGGACCCTGAGAGCCTGACCTGAGCCGGAGACAGAGGTTTAACCTGCTGAGCCACTCAGGCACCCAAGAGCAGTGTTGTTTGAATCAAAACTTGATTGGCCGAGGGGAGCTTGAGTGAAGAGGTCGGTCAGGCACCTGTGACTCTTAGTTTTGGCTCAGGTGGTGATCTCAGGGTCCTGGGTTAGAGGCCCAGCTGGAGCTCCATGCTCAGTCGGAGTCTGCTTAGGACTCTCCCTCTCCCTCTGCCCCTCCTTCCCTCAAATAAATAAAATAAATCTTTAAAAAAAAAACATATATATATATATATATATATATATATATATATATATATATGAAATACAAAAAATACAAAATCTTACTAAATTTGGAGAGGGTTCCATTTCATGTAATTACAGGCAGTCTTCTTTTTATTGGATTCCTATCTGGGGAGAAAAATAGATATTTCCCATGATCTAATTACATAATACCAACTTCCCAGCAACTCGGGTCACATTTCAGTCCATTTGACCTGCAATGGCATAGAGTACAAAAGTTACAGCTAGTTCTTCAATCCTTAGGTTACTACAGGGGAACCCATGTTCATCATGGTCAGTAACCAATCATATTACTTCTTTCAAAGCCAGACAGTGATTGGTCACTATGCATGTGCTAGTCGGTTCATAAGGGGACAGGGGCTTGGTCCTGCATTATTTTGGCCAGTTGGAGTTCTCAGGATGCCTTCCAGGTAAACCCACTTTTTTTTTTTTAACATATTTATAAGTCTTTTCAGCACGTGATTATTAAAGGTTTTGGTTGCTCTAGAGTACTGAAGTCAAAATTACTGCAGACTGAAAGAAATATTTTGTATAAGTGAAAAAATCCTGGCTGTTTAATGCCTTCATTTACTAGGTTCTTGAGGGTTATTAAGAGCTGAATCTGTTCTTATACAGGAGAAGATGATTGTAGCATTTGCCAAAAATTGTATAATTATAATAGACAGTTTTATGAAAACAAGTTAATGTTTTCCTATGTCCCTAGGAATAATTTTCAAGAAAGGGGAAATATATCCTGACAGATGATTTTTAACAAGACCTTTTTTTTTTTCCTAATCTCTAAATTTATGTTGGTTGCAAAGGAGAAAATGAAATTTAGTTTGTGAAGCAAATTGTTCATTCCATTAATCCTCCTGGGTAAAAAACAGAAACAAAAACAAAAAAAAAAACTTGTGGAATAATTTTTTTAAAAATCTTGAAAGCTATCACATGCCAACTTACCCAAATGAATGATTACTCACAAACCCTACCATCTTGTGATTATGATATGATTTTGGAAAATATGTAGTGCATTCTTTCCTCATTTTAATATGTCTTAGAACTTTACTCCAAATTTGTACCTACATGATATATGGTGCATATCCATATGTACACATAGCTTCTTAATTACATGCATATAATAACTGCTTCAACAAAGCAAGAGCTTTAATACTTTAAAATATTTTTTAATTTTAAATTAAATTTAAATATTAAAATAATATTTTAAAATAATAAATATATTAAATATTTAATATTTTTAATATTTTCATTGGGTAATCAGCTTCTTTAAGAAAATATTGAGAGGAGAAGGGAGTTGAGGGAAATTGG
>PISX010013434.1:0-56741 GCA_004024625.1 Mellivora capensis | reverse complement strand
AGAAACAAGATGGGATTGGGAGGGAGACAAACCATAAGTGACTCTTAATCTCACAAAACAAACTGAGGGTTGCTGGGGGGAGGGGGTCGGGAAAGGTGGGTGGAGTAATGGACATTGGGGAGGGTATGTGCTATGGTTAGTGCTGTGAAGTGTGTAAACCTGGCGATTCACAGACATGTACCCCTGGGGATAAAAATATATTTATAAAAAAAAAAAAGAGTTCTGATGAGGGAGCATTTCACACTTTTTTTTTAACAAAAGAGAGATATTCAGTGTAATAATAACAATAACAATAATCTGATTCTTACGTACCCCCCTGCACCCGCCATTGCACTAAGTGCTTTCATGCATTATCTCATTTAATCATTGCAGGATTCCTTGGGAGCAAGTACTACCAGCATCCATATTGTACGGACCAAGAAACAAAACCCCTCAGAGTCTAAATTACTTGCCCAAGGGCATGAAGATCTAGGTGGTAGAATCAGGAAACAAACTCGGGTCAGCCTGACACTGACAATATTTTATCTCAATGACAATGTTCCACTGTGCACATTTCCTGGAGAGTGATTACATTAGTCACATCTCAATGAATGTTGTGGAATAAATAAGCATATAGATGTGTATACATAGTAGGAGCCATAAATGTTCATCTCTTCTCTGATTTCATCTGTACCCATTTTTCCTCGCTTTCTCTTTTTAATTATTTTCTAGTGAGCAGGTAAGCGAGAATAATTTGATACTCTCTCTTAAAGCCTATCCTTTATTTTGAACAACAGAAATTCAATATTCCCATTATATTTTTTTTAAGATTTTATTTATTTATTTGACAGAGAGAGAGGGATCACAAGTAGGCAGAGAGGCAGGCAGAGAGAGAGGGAGAAGCAGGCTCTCCACCATGCAGAGAGCCCGATGCGGGGCTCAATCCCAGGACCCTGAGATCATGACCTGAGCCGAAGGCAGAGGCTTAACCCACTGAGCCACCCAGGCGCCCCCCCTATTATATCTTAGGGTGTTTTCCTCTTAGTTCAACTATGTCGCACTCACAGGCTGAGTGGTGAAGGTAGAGTGATCTGTGCTGTGCGTGAGCTAGAACACCTGTGCCTCAAGAGTGGGGGTGGGTTTATTCATCTTTGTGTCCCCTGCTATGGCACTATCCCCAGTGTAGACAAAGGATAAATTGGGTTATGAAAGAAATCGTGAACTTGACTGGAAGAATTTGTAAAGGCAGTTTAGAGGGACGCCTGGGTGGCTCAGTTGGTTAAGCGGCTGCCTTCAGCTCAGGTCATGATCCCAGCATCCTGGGATCGAGTCCCACATCGGGCTCCTTGCTCAGCAGGGAGCCTGCTTCTCCCTCTGCCTCTGCCTGCCACTCTGTCTGCCTGTGCTCGCTCGCTCTCTCCCTCTCTCTCTGACAAATAAAAAAAAAAAAATGTAAAGGCAGTTTAGAACTGTAAATATCAGTCATCTCATAACACTGAAAAACAAAATAGAGGGTCTTTCTAAAGATAATATCTAGAAGAAAACTTCAGGCCATTCTGGCAAGCAGTAAGGTCAACTGTGTGGGTAGAAGTAGATAAACCAGGTAAAACCGGACATTGACTTGAATTCGACAAAGATTTGGTAACTTACTAAATACGAGACATCAGATCAGATTTTTGCTTTATATCTAAGGAGAATTTTTGTCACAAGACAGAACTCATCTTTTTAGTAACCGAATCATTTGCGTATCAGATCAAGAGAAAATAAAGGTTTGTCTTATGTGAAAAGGACAAAACAGTCTTCAGCTCTGACAAGGTCCATTTCCCTACAAAACACAGCTGATGGCTTCCCATTGCCATCATGTTTACACTTCAGGCTACTTTCCATGCCATAACTCATTCTTCAAATCTTTTTCCCCACCCTCTCTGACTCCCATTACCTCCTCATGCTCCCATCCCACTAAACTTGATGTTTCCCCTCAAATATTATGTTTTTCTGTGCCTCTAGTCTCCGGATCTGAACTGCCTTGCTCTCTAACTAGTGATCCTCCCTCCTTCAAGACACAGCTCAAACGTTATTGCACCTTCTGGTGCCTTCCGGCAGAGCTAACTGAGTCAACCAATGCTCTCCAGTGGCTCCCATTTGGGCATCCCTCAGTCTCAGGCTATAGTCATGCCTCCACCCAAACCACAAAAGCCTCATGTCCAGCCATTCTTTCTCACCTGTGTCTGTACCCTTTAAGCAGCCCAGGAAAGGCCCATTTATGTCACAGGAATATTTGTTGCTTTGAGGTGTAATATGTCTCCTTCGTACTTCCTCCTGCACTAAGCAATGCAAAAGGATGATAGAAACATTTAGTTATTTTATTAAACACTTTCTATGTGCCGAACACTGGTTCAACACTGTATTTTATATATATATAACAGTGGATAAAACTCCTGCCTTCATGGAGACTGCCTTCATTGGGTGAAGCATAGCAAAGAAGTTAAAAAGGAAATTAGTTCTAGTTCATGGTGAATATTGAGATGAAAGAAACCAGAGTGTGTGTGGGGGGGGAGAAGTCGTGGGGAAACAACGTGAGTTGAGGAGTTGAGGGAAGTTCTGTCCGAACTAAAGAACTGTGAGCTGACAGCTGAACGGTGAGGAGTCCAGAACCATGTTCGTGCATAAAGAAGGCTCATTCAGATGTCCTGGCATGTGGACAGGCTCAGCATGATCTTCAAAGAGCACCAAGCAAGGGTGGCTAGACTGGAGTGAGCAAAGAAACATTCTAGATGAAGCTAGACAAACTGGCAGGGAAGAGACTGTAGAAGGCCTTGTCTGCTGGATGCATTTAGAATATATCACTTTATTCTAAATGCAGTGGAACCCAGGGGACAACCTCAAGCCAAGAACGGACATGGCTGGAATGATGTAGTATTAATATTTATGTGCTAAGCCATGATATATATATACATATATTTTTTAATTTATTTATTTATTTATTTATTTATTTATTTTAAGTTCTGGTTATCTACTTGGACAACACTTGCTGACAGGTTTGCTTTTCCCCTTCATTCTCCTCTCCACTGGGGGGCTCCAGAGATTGTCAGAAGTATCTGGCCTGGTTTGTCTCCCAAGTAACTTGGTATGGCAGCCTCCTCAGTGTCTCCAACAGCTACATTTGAGATAGGCAAGAGAGAATAAACAACTGAATAAATAGAGAATTAAAACACAATCAGCTCTTGGAAACAGGTCTGCTTTTGACAGACTACACGTGAGACAGTAACAAGAATCACTGTTTTTCCGAAAAACCTATGGTACGCCAAGCCTTTACATGACAAGACACATTAGAACTGATTAGTTTTATTTTAAGCAAAAGTGACTGTACCAACAGAACTAAGATTTATAGAAGAGATCTGAGAAGTACTGGGGCAGAACCTGCTAGCCTGCTAATTAAAATGACAATGTTAAGAGTTACCAGTCTCTAAAGGTTTACTCTGTGCTGTCTAGCACCATGTTAATTGCATTAATGTATACATTATCTCATTGAGTCCTCCATCAATCGTAGCTGATATGAATGCCCATCGTCCACTTTACTGAAATTCGAAAAGCCTCGGGGCCTTTAAATGACCTAATATCTCCAAAATATTAAGTGGTGGAGTTGGCTTTTGGGTAAAAGACTGTCTGACTCCAAAGCCCTTTATACTAACCAGGACACTAAAATGAAGAGGCTTCTGGAGACTTCAGTTCTAGTTTCAGCCAGCTTTCTTGCAATTTCCATTTTCCTGATGATAAAATGGTTATCATTATCTCCCAGGAAGAGGAAATAATACCAGTTCAACAAATCTGTAGCGAATGTCCATGCCATGAAGATACCTCAAGTGTTTTGTAAACTACAAGATACTATTCATAAACAATGTATTTTTGGCTGGGTGCCTGATTTTTGCCTTAAGAAGAAGAGCCTCTCCAAAAAAATGATTTCCTTAAGATATAATACTTCCCCCCCCCCCCTCAGTTTGGTTGCCCTCTTTCAGAACTTGTCTCCAATTCCACATTCAATGTTCATTTAAAGCATCTGTTCCTCTCTCAGGTTCTTCCTAAGGTGCTGACATCAGGAAAGTTTCTATTCGGCTCTGCCACCAACTCACGGTGCAGCTTTGGGCAAATCACTTCCTCAAGACCCCACATGCAAATGAGAGAGCAGGTTTGTTGGAAGTTCAAGGTCATTCCACATTTCAAATGACTACAGTAGAATGTAGCCCACGGCTGAGATAAGAGCAAGAAGAGAAAAGGGGCTAGCTCATACTAGGGTACCAGACCTCTGAAACCTTTGTTTCATGAGCAAGTCATGGGGCTCTTGACCATAAGGCGACCGCTGACTTGTTCAAAAATTTCAACAGATATTTTAAGGCGCAGCAGACACCCTTCTAGGAGCTGCTACTAAAAACGTTGAACAAAGCCAATCTGCTTCCTGCGCGCGGCGCAACGCCCCAACTAGATAGACCAAAACAGGAGTCTGGAAAAGACATTTCAGCCACAGATGCGTTTTGTTTGACCAACACAGTTTTGAACATTTTCTAAACTTGCCAATGTTTTTTAAATAATGGGAGATTTCACACAGAAGTTCTCGTTGCTAGCTTCTCTTCTAAAACCCGAATGTTTGGCAACACAGAGCTGGCATTTCCACATGGCAGGGAAACGCTGGAGCTGAAGAGAAGCTGTCCCCAGCCCACCCCAGCCTAGACCTACCCCCTCCATCTCCGCCCTGCTCCGCGAGCGCCCACGACCCCCACCCTCGCCGCGACAGAAAGCAACCAAGTGCCAGCTCTCCGGCGTCTTACGCATGTGCGACAATTGGGTTAGTGGGAAAACAATAAAAAGTTATGTCGACCTTGTTGATTTACTACCAAGGGGAAGTACAGAGAGCAGCAACGGGAACAGCAGAAAGAAAGTTCCAGTGGGATGGCCTCCGTGTCTGTGTCCCCGTCCCCTGACCCGCCTCCACACGCAGAGGTCGAGGCTGACAAAGGTGCGTGGAAAACAAACGGGGGAGGGGGCTGAGAGCAGGAGACCTAGGTCTGGAAAAAGTTGTATTACACGCGGTGAGAATTTTCTTGTCCGTGCCTCAGTTTTCCCAGCAGTCAAACGAGGAAATCTGCTAGACCAGAAACAAAAGATGCTTCCTGTCGGGCCCTGTGAAATTCTCCATCCTCTCTTGGGTTTCCCGCAATACCCGACTGTGTCTTACAGGAAATCGCGCCCTTCTCCGCCCCGTCTGCGGGCCCCTAGCGCCCCCCGCCCCCAGGTCCCCGGTCCTCGGCTGCGCTGCCCGGGCGTCTCGGAGGGGAAGGGGGTCGCTTCAGGCCATCTGGGGCTCGGTCTGGGAAGTTGGGGCAAGCTCCGCGTGCGGCGGCTCCGGACCGTGCCAAGGAGCCTCGGGATCCCCGCCACCGACTCGGAGCCGCGCCCGCGTCGCTGTCCCCCGTCTCGCCCTCCCCCGGCGACGCACCGACCCCAGGGGACTGTCGCTCTCCCAGGCAACTGCCCGGCGGTTTCTGGGGAGGACGGCGACAGGGGACGCCCGCGGGCTGGCCGCTCCCCGCTGCCGGCCCCTCCCGGAGGAGCTGCGCGCTCGGGTGGCGCTCGGAGCCCCGCAGCCGCAGGTGCCGCCCGCCCTGGGTCAGTCCCGCGCAGCCCCGCGCCCGCAGCCGCCGGCAGCCGCCCGCAGCCTCCCGCAGCCGGGCAGGTAGACGTCTTTTTCTTGCTCTCTCCTCGGCTCCGGGAGCCCCTCTGCTAGCCCCGGTGCCCCGGGGCGGAAGCACCAGTCCGAGCTTCTTGAAGGAGAGGAGAGAGAACCAAGATCGAGGTGAGTGGTGGTCTAGATTTTTATTTCTTTTAAATAAACCTGCGTGGTCAGGCACTGCTGGGAGACTAGGAAGTTAAAGGGGAAGAGAAATAAGACAAAGGCGGGCGGTCAAGACAACCCACCACAACTAGATAGGGCTGGGATCGAGCCCCGCTTCCTAGATACTGTGTACCCCCTCCTTGTCCACCAGCCTCTCACTGACTCAGGTCCAGACCCACACAGGCTTCAATAAATATTTGCTGGGTGGAGGTAAGCGCCAGGTGTTTCTGTTCTCTACCCAGCTTCTAAACCAGCAGAAACTACCTTTGATGGTGCCTTCATCTCCACAAGGGTGTTTTCCCCAAGCTGGAAGGATTTGAACATTTTTACACAGAAAAATAAAATGCAGTGTATTCACACTGTGGACTGCTATGCAGCCCTTAAAAAGCAGAAATCAGAGCTTGCGAGACCAGCCTGCCTAGATCACAAAGCTGTAAGGGGAAATGATCACAGCAAGATGCGAAGGGTACCCTCTAGTCCATGTCATTTAGGTGACCTATCTTAAAACACATGGCATGTTGTAAAATCATAGAAAGGGGACTGTAAACCATATACTATATTTGCAGTTGTGTCTGTCTTTGGGAAGTGTGCAAGGAAAATTAATTTGGCAGGGGGGGTTCAGGTAGAAATATTGTTTACCTGTAATTTTTACTATATAAAAATGAGGAAGCGAGGTGGATGAAATATAACCAGTATAACAGAGTGGTGTGTTTTTTCATGACATTTTCTTTCTTGCTGTGTTTCTGAGTTTAAGAAATTCTGTATTTCAAATGCAAACTAAGGTAGGTGCATGAGCTATGGCAGTGAATGGAACAGTTCCATCAAAGTGGCAACTTTCTCACATCACAACATAGGTGATTCAGTTCCTAAAAGATGACACCTCTTACTTAAGGGGTCTTAGCAGCTTAGAAAATCTCACCAGTTGACCGCCCCCCAAAATGCAGGCCGAAGCTCGTACGTTAGCATGAGAGAATGAGTCTGCGGTGAATAATCTGATAACTGGCCAGGTCAGGGGAGAATCTAAAAATTTTCTGTGTCCTTATAAGACACATTTCTCTCTCTCTCTTAGATTTTCTATGTTCAGGATATTGGTTTGCAGGGGTGGTCACTGTCCTCTAGACATCTTCGGGTGATGCTCGTGTCACCCTACAGACTCCATGCCAGGAGGTCAGGACGGTCTGGGTTTGGCAGTATGGTAGCTCTGCTGGGTCCTACGCAGCAAAACTGGAAAAACGTGTCTCCATTTTCCTGCCAGAGATCGTTTCTTTCTTTCTGGATACGGGGGGAAATTACCTAACTTGGTTATCCCCATGGGGAGAAAGCGGGAAAGACAGTTCTAAACTGGCTTGGATGCATCAAGTCCAATGGAGAAGCCATCACATCCACCTCCCCTTCCCCCAAACAGACACAAAAGTGGTTTCCTGTTGACATATTTCCTTCCTGCTAAAAAATCACTGGATGTTTGTTGAACAAAATTGTCTGCATGTCAGGATGGAAGTCTGAAATGTGGCAAATTGTGATAATATTTCTCTCTTTCTCTGTCTTGACAACTTGCAAGGTCAATACTTGGTACATCTTATGCTACAGGAACACAGGCTACTTGACAAAAGCCTGAGGAGTGAAGAAAAATATAAGAATGACGGGATTGGGGCGTGGTGTGAAAATTATATGTCTTAAGGTTTTACGCACAAAATTAAAGAAAATGTGATTCCAGTCTACAGTGTTAAAAATCTCAACTCGTTAAATCGATGTTCTCTTTAGGACCAGTCCTCTCTAATGTGATCTGTGGTTCTGTCCTCCCACTATTCCCTGCTTATTCTGGGCTCTAAATGCAATAATAAAACACAGAAAGCACCCCATTCCCTTCTCCATGGCCCACAGTGAAACATTAAGGGCATCATCCCACTTGCTTCCTCCTCAGCCCCTTTTATACTAAAATTAAAAGTCCTTTTTTTTTCTTTTTTCTTTTTTTAGGGAGCATACAGAGTTGAGGTCTTTCTGTCCTCCTGATGTCAATAATTCCCCAGGGTTACTTGGGCCACCTGTTACCACGTGCCCCTCCCCCATACCATTTAATTGGTTGCTTCCTAATTGCTGACTCTTCCTTTGCTCTCCATTTAATGATTCTTTTTAAAGTCACTGTGGCACTTAGCCAACTGTTGGCTTTTAGTATGAAAAGTAGCATTTCCTTAATGAGTCTGCCTTCCAAATGCAGGCTTTACTTACATTTTCCTAATGGGAAAATGAGCTTTTCTTCTAGACTTGCCCAGGAGCTTCTCAAGTGCTTTTTCAGTAATTCCCATCCTTTCCCCAGGTTTGCTTGGGACCCTTTCTTCAATTCTAGCTCTAATCTCTATTTCCGTCATGTGGAAAAAGTCCAAGAGGAGATCAATGAACAGATGTTTTAAAAAAAAATTATATATAAGGAAATACAGTTACTATTAAAAATAGTATTCTATTCTTTGCAAATTATGTACCAGGCATTGTGCTAATTGCCTTATGGACATTATCCCAGGAGCTGTCTTTGTCCCATGAGATTTTCTCAGGCCATATAGCTGAAATGAATTTTTAAACATTGTTTTGTATAAAATCTGGATTTTTACCCCTTTTTTTGTCAGATCTGTGTTTCCACGTGGCAACAAACTTGTAGATCTGAGAGCAGTGACTTTTAGATGGAGCCTGGTTTCTCCAGGTGACCAGGGTCCCCTCCAGGCACTGACGTCTTCCACCTGGCCCAGTGCACGCACCTGCACTGTGGTTTCCGCCATCTTAGAGACGAGGGGTCAAGTAATTGGCCCAAAGCCATTGTTAAGTGTCAGTTTCAGAACCAGAACTCTGGATGCTGCCTCACCTGACCAATTTCAGGGAATGTCTTCCAAATGAACAAAGCCATAAATGTACATTTCTTCAAGGGTGTTAGCTCTTACACACATCCCTTTTTGAAGCTTCAGGGTGGCCAACAATCATGGAACACTTATGCTCTGAAAATACTTTCAAGTATTGTCCCAAATATTGATTTGCCTTTGAGGAGAGGACCACCATCATCTTCAAGTTCAGGGGAAGAGAGAAGAAAAGAAACATGTTTAGTGAAATTTAGCAGTTTGCTGGTGAGGTAAAGCCCAAACTCAGACCTCGTTCTTTTTACATTGTAGTACCTTCCACAGCAGGAGAAAAGAGGTGGGAAATGTATTTTTATGACTAAAAAAATGATAAAGTTGTTGCTCAAACATCAAAAAAAAATTGTTAACAGATAATATATGCTTAACAATATAGAGTCAATGAAATATTTTTTGTTACATACTTTTTAAATACAACATTGTTGGACCAGATTTTAAACTTGTTTTCTTACTTAGAGAAATATTTTGCTCCCTTCCTTCTCTGTAAGTCTAAGACCACTCTTCATGAGGCCATGTAAGGGGTTCTCCCAGACACCTGATGTTCTCTGTACTTGTGAAATTATCATTTTCAACACAAAAATTCTGTTCTAGGGGTACAGATCAGGTGAATATTGCAACCACAGTTCTGTGCTCAGGGTTCCTAGAGCCCACCATATTGTAAGGATACAATTTCTTTTTCTCTTCCAGATATCGAGCTAAGGCTTCCAGATCTCTGTTGAGTGAAGATGAATGTTTCTGCCAGAAGAGTTTAATTGGAGGATCTGGGTCTGGGCCGACTTGACCATGGGAGCCAACACTTCAAGCAAACCACCAGTGTTTGATGAAAATGAAGATGGTAAGAATATGTGATTACTGTATATAAAGCATAGAATTTTGCAGAATTCAAATATAAGTACCTTGTCTCATATGTAAATCATAGTCTAAGACTAAAAGGAAGGAAGGAAGGAAGGAAGGAAGGAACTACAAGAGTAAGCCTGAAAGAAAGAAACTACAAGAGTAAGCCTGAGGATCTTAGATGCTAGTAGCTGGCTTTTACCTTCCACTTTCCATGAGACCTTGGGCAGTTTTCTTAATTATAACTACACCAATACCCTTTGTCCAAAGGGAGCTGTGGATGGGCACCTGGTGAATAAAAGACCTTGAAATGAAAGGATTTGTTGTTCTCTTGCCGTTTCCCTGACAGCTGAAGTTACCCCTACTGCTAGTTGTTATAGAAGATTTCTTGTATTACCAAATTACATCTGAATGATAATCAATATGCATTATGTTATAGAATGGAGTCATGCAAGTAGGAGCCATCTGATCTTCTAACTGGCATGCTTCAGGGTCCTAGACAGATTTCGCAAGGCTAGGTCATAGGAAAATGAATCAGTATTATTGGAGGAAAGGGAAATTTCAAGGTCAGGCTCAGCCAGAAAAGAAATAAAAGCGAGGGTTTTCCTGATTCGCTTGCCATCCCACAGTGAGGCATGTCAGAAGAAAACATCTGCCTCCCCCTCTCACCCTTCCTTCCCAGCAAGGGAGCCAGATCAGCCTTGTCAGTATACGCATGGGGCAGCTACTGATAGGTCGGCTGGAAAAAAGGCAGTTCCGGTCCCAGCTAGTAGGCTGTTCAGGCCTCTCAGAGGGAGGGAGTTCTGCTGATTAGACCACAAAGGAAAAGAACAACGAACTGAAATTCTGGAATTCTGAACACTGGTCCTACTCCAAGCTACCAATGGGGCTCAAGAAGTTTATTTATCCTATCTTCAATTTCCTCAGTTAAGTGAAAAGATAGGGCAAACTTGAAGGTTGTTGTTTTTTTTTTTTTTAAGATTTTATTTATTTATTTGAGAGAGAGTACACACATGCATGAGGAGAGGAAGAGAAAGGAAGGGAATCCCAAGCAGACTCTGCACCGAATGAGGAACCTAACACAGGGCTTAGTCCCACGGCCCTGAGATCAGGACCTGAGCCAAAACCAAGACTCAGTTGCTTAACCCACTGTATTACCCAGCACCCTTTTGAAGGTTGTTTTCAACTCAAAAAGTTTAGTATGGAGATCCTAACACCACTTTCCAAAAATTTTGAAGCAGCATCTAAATCAGCCACGGAAGTCTACTGTGTTAGAAAGTAAATCTGCTGAAACAGAAACTGCAAATGACCACAGCTCAAACAAGATGGATACATTCTTCTTTCTCATGTAACAAAATGGGCAGAGTAACACCAGGGAGAAATGTGTGGCTCCAGAGGGCTGCTGCTTTTCCTTCTCTCCCTCTCCCTAGTGTCACTCTCGTGCTCCTGCCCCAGGATGCTCCCCACCGCGTCGGCATTCCAGCCACAGGGAAGGGGTCAAGGAGGGAGACTGAGCCCACGCCCCCCAAGCCTCTGATCTGGCTGTTGCTTATCACTCTGGGGTACAAGCCCAGACCCAGTTATGACTCCCAGACTCCCAGACTCCCAGGAAGACTGGGAAACTTAGTTTATTATCTTAATGTGGCCTTGAGCCTTCTAAAAATAAGTTCCGTTTTGTTACAAAAGATGGGAAGAACTAGCTGTTTAACAACAAGTTATCAGAAGACAACTAGAAGCTTGCTACCATCTCGGTCTTTGGTTCTTTGGGTGGTCTCTTCTAAACACAAATGTCCAACTGCTCAGGATACCCTGTCCCCAGTCATTCACTATCAAGTCAAAGGTGCATTGTTATTACCTGTACAAAGTATTACAGGGGAACTCTGAATTACCCATTTAGAAGATGGTCTTGGCCAACCTTTTTTCCCACTCTTGTCGCCTGGCTTTGCTTTATCCAGTCGTAAAGGCAAAGATCTAAAGACCAGTGATGTTACTTGAGTTTTCCGTCTCTAAAATGAAAAGACGAGTAGGCTTGATTTCACTTGTTTGGTTCACTGCACTCCCTGTGGATTCTGAGCCCGTGATGTGCATGAGGCCAGAGAAGAGAGCAGGAAAGAGAGGCCAGATTTATTATTTGAGAGAGAGAGAAAAAACATGCACAAGGAAGGGGTGGGGGCAGAGGGACAAAATCTCAGACTCCCTCCTGAGCATGGAGCCCAATGCAGGGGTCAATCTCATGACCCTAAGATCATGACCTGAGCCAAAACCAAGAGTTTGACGCCCAACTAACTGAGCCACCCAGACACGTCGCACGTCCTTTGTAACCTCTTGGTTACAAAGGGGTCACCACCTTTTAGCTGTTCATCCCCCAACCTGGTGAGATCAGCCTACCAGAGTGCCCATAAAGAGAAGAGCTGAACATAACAGTACAGTCTGTGCCCCCCAGAGGTGATGCTGCGAGTCTGTCCACACACACAGTTGCCAGGCAGAATAAATGAGACAACTTGAGACAGTGTTGAAGTGCCATCAAGGGAATGACTCAGGGATCTTATGGAGAGGGACAGGGTGATGGTGGAGAGACCCCTTGAGATAGAGTGTGGTCAGAGTTGGCCTTTCTGAGGAGGTGACATCTGAGGTGAAGCCTGAAAGATGAGAAGAAGCCACTAATGCAATGACATGAGAAGAACAGTTCAAGTACAGGAAACTCAAGTCCAAAGTCCAAATATGACAAAATCAGAAATGAACAATTGCCCGTATCTTAACATTCTCGTGCCTGTGAATTTGCATATTACAAAAAGGGAGTGTATTTAATTGCTATCTTCACTTGTTTACTTACAAGATCACTGAATTTTTGGAGGGAACGTATGACATTCTGAGCATTCATGGTTTTGGATCAGTAAATCCTATAAAGCTGATTTGACTCCTTTCATAGCTCCAGATTGAGTATAAGGTACAATTTTATTTGACTGCTATGAAGCTTCTGACCAAGAAACAAAAACAACAACAAAGCACTGACTAATCAAAGAACATTAATGCCTACATCATTTTCTATCTCATTTTTATATAAATAATCAACCCGGGCCAGAATCTAGGGCACTTAAATGAGCCAATTTAATTATTTTAAAAATATTGTTGAAAAGAATCCCAATACATGATGAAAAAGTGCTTAATATTTCCTTCAAAGTGTTTGCTTTTCCCAGTATATAGATTTGAGGAGAAAATGTGAACCAATTTTCCCAAATAATATTTCAGGATTTCTCCTGGAAAAGTGTTTTGATTCACTTTGAAGGTAATTAAAGAATAAGATATTACCGGGTACCCAGTAAAATAAGCTGTTCTTGCTGGAATTCATCCCGACACTTTGTATTTCATGTTGTTCCATCTGATAGTGAACTTGAAAGCATCATTCTATTAGCTATTTATGGTGATCTTTGTTTGATGAAAACAAAGTGGAAGATTTATAGTGCCGTTGAGGAGAATAAGATCTGCTTCTCTGATTACTGTTACCTTTTACAAAGTGGATCTCAAATTATACTAGTTTTGTTTTGTTTTGCTTTGCTTTGTGGCCTACGTTTCATATTTTAGTACAAATCTCAGCCGTAACTTTTTTTGTTTTGATAAAATATGCATAATAACATGTATCATTTTAACCATTTTTAAGTGTACACACAGTTCAGTGGCAATAAGTATATTCAGATCTGGGCAACTGTCAACATCATCTATCTCTAGAATTTTTTCATCTTCCCAAACTGAAATCTGGTACCCATTACACAGCAACTCCCCTTCCCCACCCCCTCTGGCCCCCTGCCACCCCAGTCCTTGGCGGCCATCTTTCTACTTTATGACTCTATGAATGTGACTATACCAGGTACCTGACATAAATGGGATCACGTAATATTTGTCCTTTTCTGTCTGGCTTATTTTACTTAGCATAATGTTTCCAAGGTTTATCTGTATTATAGCATTTATAACAATTCCATTCCCTTTTTAAGGCTGAATATATTCTACTACATGTATGTATCACATTTTGTTTATCCTTTATCAGTGGACATTTGGTTGTTTCTACCTTTGATTATACTATAAATAATACTGTTGTAAACATAGGTGTACAAATATCTGTCCGAGTCCCTGTTTTCAATTCTTTCAGGTGTATTCTTAGGCGTGGAATTGCTAGATCATATGGTAATTCTTTAATTTTTTAAGGAAACACTCCACTGTCTTCCACCTAATTAGGTTTTGTGTTGTGTAGTCGAAGACCGCTTAGCAGACTGGGTCAAAGCCTGGGTTCTGCTATTAGAAACACATACACGGATTTGAATCTCAGCAGTACCATCATCAAACACAAGAGTCAATTTGACTAGTGATAAAGTGTTCTGAGGGGACCTGAAATACCATGAGGGGAAAAAGTCCCAAACCTAAGTAATTATTAATGAATTAACATGGAGCAGGGTGGGGTGGGGAACCACCTTTCTATTCTGCAAGTTACTGAACCTCTCTGTAAAGCCTCAGTTTCTTCCTATATAAAATGCAAATGATTATCAGGCATCCTTCCTTGGGTCATTGTGAGGTTCAATAAAACAATGTTTAAGTAAAACACTTAGTGGGGTGTCCCAAATAAGGAAAGCACCCAATTAATGTTAGTTACACCATTATTTACGAGCGAGTCTCTTAGCATGAGCTCTTTGCTGTACTTCAGCTTCGAAAGAAACGAAATTGATTAGATACAGCTCTTGTAGATGCCGTAGTTAATATAACCCACTCACAATTCTATCAATGAAATTGAAATGACAGAATGGCAGATTTCATGGATTCTCTGAAAACCTATATAGAAAGCCCTTTAAAAAGAAGCCAGGTTAATGAACTCACAAAAACATAATCTCATCTGGTTTCTCTTTCATCGTTCCCCTGGGTGACTATATTTTCATTTGAGGCAAAATAAAAAACTCAGTAGGCTGAAAAATCAATAACTTCACTTTTTCTAATTTAAGCTCAAAGCTGACTAGTTAAGTAATCCCATTTGATCAACAGACACAGTGACAAATGCCCTCCCCTCTACCCAACTACCATGTGGATGCTCTAGAGAAATAATTAACGATAAAGACATTGTAAGTTGTCTGAAAGTAAAGATTATGCTTGTAAGTGATATTTTTTAAATGTTTGTAACTTTTTCTCTAAATCTGCTTTACTTCCTCTGTCTGAACAGTGTTTTTGTTTTGTTTTGCTTGGGTTTTTGGTTTTGTTTTGTTTTCTTTGGCTTGTTTTATTAAAAAAATCAGCATTTGAAAAGGCCAGTCATTGAGGTTTTCAAGGTGATTTAGGCAAAGAAACTCTTGAATAGCAGGAGAAGGTAGCTTGTTTACAATTCAGGGTCTAGCAACTGGAGAGGTTCTTGCAATCATTGTTAATAGTGTATGTTTCTAAGCATATACAAAGAATATAGGGGTGACAGAATTGGTGTAGTTAAGCCAAGAGACAATTTTCTGGGGTGTTGTAGCTAAGAAAAGTTGGCTTTAGGTTAAAAGCTGCTACAAAGAGCTCATCAGCGCCCTGAGTTTGCAGAGAGAGCCAAATTATTGCATTATTCTTTGGACTTGCTGAAAACTCAGTGTTCTACTTTGATTTGGCAACACTTGTCTCCTAGGATGTGTGACCGGTGCCAGTTTTCCTACAACTTCTTTGGTGGCAGAGGCAATGGGTCCTTCAAAATGTTGGGCCAAAAAAAAATGACCACAGATTTGCAGCCCAAAAGAAATGGGAGCTTCCTGAATTGATTCCAGCAAAGAAGGACTTTGAAAATCTCCTTTGTTAAAGTCTATGCATTGCATTTTTGTACCCAGTTGAAAGGCAAATAAATTTCAGTCTTTCCCCTCTAAAACATGGAGTCCTGTGCTCTTATATTATTTACTATTTTATATTTAAAAGATTGGGAGAGTATAAGGAGAATTTCTCTTGTGAGAACTGGCTTCTTACAAAATTAAGGCATCTTGGATGGTCTGACATTTAGTTAAAGCATTCGTCATAAATAACCTCAGCTCCACTGGTTTATAAGAATGGGTACTTACGAGAGCTTTATCTCCCCCATTCTATGGAGTTGGAAGAGTCAGGGAGAAACTAGACAGCCAAGAAAACAGACCTCCCAGACAGAGGTAGTGCTTCCCATTTGCACGTTTCCTGAGCAGTGAGTTACAAATACATATTTAGAAGAATCCACTCTAGCTAATGCAGTAAAGCTACATCCTGCCTTCGGAGATTCACAATGCTTATTAGCATGTTAAAGACTCTGAAAAGTCCTAGAATATTGAAATCTTGGGATTCTGATATTTTTCCAACTTACTTCAAAATGAAACCATTTCTGTAGAAAACCTTTTAATGCATCATGACACATCATATTCTGGGGATTTCAACTTGGGAAATGAAAGGTCTTGATTTTTTCTCTTCTTTCTCTGTTGGAAACATGGTTTGTTCCCATTGATTTCTTCCCCTTCTGGTTTAATGGCAGCAGACTATGATGGGCAAAATCTCTTCGGCTAAAGAATGATTATGTTCTACAAGGTTTTCTCACCATGAGTTCTTCATGGAGCTCAATTCATGTCTCCTCAGGTTAATGAGTTAAACGCTAGGTAGCTCTGTTTAACTGTGAGATGCTGCGTGTTGCTGGTCCAAGGAGGAACTGGATTTGGAGACAGTTCATTTCTTCCTTATTGCTTTTATTTTTAAAGATTCTATTTATTTATTTGACAGACAGAGATCACAAGTAGGCAGAGAGGCAGGAAAAGAGAAAGGAAGAAGCAGGCTCCCCGCCGAGCAGAGAGCCCGATGTGGGGCTCGATCCCAGGACCCTGGGATCATGGCAGAGGCTTTAACCCACTGAGCCACCCAGGCGCCCCTCTATATTGCCTTTTTTTTTTTGAAGATTTTATTTATTTATTTGACAGAGATTACAAGTAGGCAGAGAGGCAGGCAGAAAGAGAGAGAAGCAGGCTCCCCGCTGAGCAGAGAACCCAATGTGGGGCTCCATCCCAGGACCCTGGGATCATGACCCGAGCCAAAGGCAGAGGCTTAACCCACTGAGCCACCCAGGCGCCCCTCTATATTGCTTTTTTTAAGAAAGAACATTTTAGTTCAGAGTGTCTTATGAATAAATTATGGCGAATAGTTGCTCAGTATTAAATAACACTCAAGGCATACTAACTTTTTATTTTTATCCAAAGCTAGAGACATTTTTCAGTTTTCATCTTGAAACTACCTAGGTTGAACTCACTAGGTCTATAAGCTGGTTTCAGTGTTCAGAACACGTGTTGGTTCTCCAAGCCTACTGTCTTCAGTGAGAAAGGCAGTGAAAGAGGGTCCAACATCAGCTGAATTCCCCGGGAGGCCCCAGCTCAGTGACCAGTGCGAGGCATCAGTTGACCACTTGAGGGTCTATGCATGATACAAGGGATTCAACCATGCATTGCTGTGTGACCAATGTCATTTGGAAACAGCCACAAAAAGCCAAGATGGAATAATATTCTTGTTAAACTGGGACAGTGAGCCCTGTTTCTATGGTGAAAACATCGAAAAACTGACAGTGATAGATTTTGAATTCAATAGACCAGCACTTGCCGTATTTTTTTTCCTCTTGAGCTATTTCTTCTTCTCTTTTTGGAGTCATCTTTACAGTAGAAGAACTCATGTTAACCTTGCTTTATACTGGAGTAGCCAGTATTTTTTTATTTCTGAGAATTACTTCACATAGGGGTTGGCAATCTTTTTGTGTGATGGGCCAAATAGTAAAGACCTTATGCTTTGCACTTCAGTCTCTGTCACAGTTACTCAGCTCTGTCATCATGGCATGAAAGTAGCCACAGATAATGAGAAAACAAAAGAAGGTGGCTCTCTTCCAGTAACGTTTTATTTATGGGCCCTGTGATTTGAATTTTACATCATTTTCACTCATCACAAAATATTCTTTTTATTTTTTTTCCAAACATTTAAAAATACAAAAGCCATTCTTAGCTTATAAGCCATTTAGAAATAGATGGTGGGTTAGATCTGGCCTGTGGGCCCTCCTGTGCTCACTCTTGACCCACGGCATCCTGCAGACATTTATTCACGTGTTCTGAGGCCCCCTCTCATATCCATCCATAGCCCGCTAGCCTTAAACTGAGAAGCCAGGCAAGGGGAATGGTGTCTGTTCTCCATAGATGCTTGAAGTCACGCTTCACCAACTCTTTTGGCTCATCGTTATGAACCAATGGAGAACTTGGGCCAGATAACTGACTGTTACAATGGATCAAAGGTATTATGTTTCTAATATATATTATTTGAAAGTTATACTGACTAGATTCAAATAAACGGGTCCCAGCCTGTAATTCACCTGAAATATCACAGTGGAACTGATTTCCTACCAGGGGCATTTCTTCAACTGAGGGGCATCAAACAACCAGAGGTGTTGATCACCCCCGTTCTACCCCATTGTTCTACTTTCTGCTTTGTTCTAAGGAAATAGCCAGTGTATTTTTGACTTCTGAGCATAGTCATGAATTAGGGTTTAGTCAGCAGGAAAGGAAGCCATTGGTGCCCATTGCTTGGTCTTGGCACCAGTAGTGGTAAATCCCAGATGCCCTGGGGCACAGAGTTTCATAAGAAGGAAGTGCTGACTATGCAAACAGATGCCATCATTTGGCCTTGGAGGCTACTTCTCTGGAGAAGGTCCAAATATATCCTTAGAGGACCTGCCAAGCTCCACATGTATTGGTGACAACCATTTGATGCCAGTCATTTGGTATGATTAAGGGTTAGTGAGCCAGCTAAGTAATTTGTCATCAGGGGGTCAAAAGTGATATGTTCTAGAGCTGACCTTCAACTTTAGCTAGTATCACGGTATCCCTTATAGGCTAAACCAGTGGCTCCCAGACACCCTCTGTGGACAACACCAACCTATGGCAAGGTTTTTCTTTGTCTGTGATGAAAGGAGAAAAATGAGAGCAATGCAATTAGCTTCTCTGAAAGCTAATACCGCTAAACATCTCAGTTCTAAGATCGCGTCCTTTCGTGTGTGTGTGTGTGTGTGTGTGTATGTGTTTAGTAGTTAAGTGGAAATAGAAATTTTTCTATTGAGTGGAAATAGAAATTCTTCTCCACTGTGAGAACTCAGTGAAGTGACCTTCCTCTCCAATTCTCAGTTTTCTTGTCTGTAAATGGGAGCTAATAATTTGATCTGCCTCATACAGTTTTTCGTAGGAATAGAAATTGATTATCCCAGGGCTGCCTGGGTGGCTCGGTCAGTTGAGCATCTGACTCCTGGTCTCAGTTCAGGTTATGATCTCAGGGTCATGAGATTGGACTCCATGTTGGACTCCACACTCATTGGGGAGTCCGCTTGAGATTTTCTCTCTCTCTCTCTTTCTCTCTCAAATAAATAAATACATATTTTTTAAAAAAATTTTAAGTGACTATCCATAAAAAGCATATAGCATAGTGCCTGGCACATAGTAACTGCTCAATAAACATTAGTAATACCATTATCATAATCACCTGAATTTTTCATGCTTTTATGTGGCAAGTAAAAGATAAAACCTACCCAGTGTGTGTTTTCCTTTTCTCCTCCAGCCTTTTTTTTAGGGTGATGGGATTTTCTGATCTGTAAAATTCAACTGTATGATTGTAACTTTCAGTTAAGTTCTTATACATCACTTACTTAAGTGGCTGAGATGAAAAAAAAAAATGACCTATTTCCATCAGGATGATATTTAAGTGAAAGATGGTTCCCCAGGCTAGCAGTCTAGGAAGGGAGATGGGAAGCTGAGAATAGAGTCAACATTTATTTTCAGTATAAAATGATTGAGAATCACTGATGGTCTGGATGTGGAATAAGACGGAAAGGACAAAATCAAGAATGAATTCTATCTAGGTGTTCACTTGAGTAGGGAGGAAGATGGCTGTGACACTTGGCTGACATAAATGTGGGGCACTGAGAGGTTGGGGACATGTCCAGGCATAATCACGAGTCCTTGTTAGGGTTTGTAAAGTGACCAAGAGGCTCTAAATCGTGGGTTGGTTAGGATCCTGGGACTGAGCAGCCAGAGGTGACCGGGGAAATCCAGACTAACAGTCTGAAGGTGTGCTTCTCCATTCTGTGGGGACTGAGGAGTCTGGGCTAGGAGAGTATGTGGAAACAAAAGAGGAGAGGAAGCCCATTATTGAGAAGTCAGGCAGAGGAAAGCCATCAAGCTAAGAAAAGTGAGAAGCAGCAGGCAGTAAAGAACAAGAAATGATTTATCCTGAAATTTAAGAGAGAAGAGTATTTTGGGAATGAGGGAGTAGTCATTTCCATTGAATGCTCCTATGGGATAGAGGCCAGTGAGAAATAACTATGGGATCAGGCCAGCAGGAGGACACTGGGACATGGATGAAAGCAGTTCAGTGGGGATGTGGGGCCATGAGCCAGACTCTGGGGAGTTGGTGGGTGTAGGTGAGGCGAGGACATAGACACAGCAACCGTCAACTCTTTCAATAAGTGTGGTCTAAAGGGGAGCAGAGAAATGAGCCAATAGCTGAAACTGAATATGATGTGAAGGCAGAAATAGTTTATCAAGAGGAGATACTAGACTGAGCCTATAAGTCTAAGCTTCTACCAAAATAAAGGGAAAAAACTAGGAAATCACGTGAACAGGAACCAGGGCCAGCTCCACCCAAGTGGGACGAGGGCAGGTACACAGGACCTTGCCTTCAGAAGGCTCCCACACCTGGGCTGGAATGCCCTGCATTGCTGTCTCTGAACTCTGACCAATGTGATATCTGAATTTGTATTTGTGAGGTCTGATGAGATGATGGATCCTGCCACGAGGGCTTGAGGGCTAGGCTCATAGGCTGCCCCCTCCCCAGGAAGAGTTCTAGGTCTGTAGATCCTGGTGCCACCCTCCATCTATGACAGAAGTCTGGGTGCTGATGCAGGGATAGGTGGGGTGAGCACCCCTGTGACGTAGCCAGATGGGGCATGGTGGTGACTATCGTTGCCCAAAGCTGGCAGTTTCTCTGGGAGGTGGCCAGCTAGAAACTCTCTCTTGGACTCTCACCCATCCCCATCTTCCTCTCCATATACTAAATATATCAAGACATTCGATTTAGAAGCAAGTGATGTGAAATGCACACACTACCCAGTAACATCCTTGTTAGGAGTAATGGGAGAGACCAAAAACCATAATGTACTTTATCGTCGACTCAGTGTGCAGTTTACGCATGGCAGGACCAAGGCGTAGGAAGATGAAAGCTCTGACCTGAAATCAGAGAGCCACACAACTAGATTTTAAATTTTTTCAAGGAAACTCTAGGCGTAATGTGGGACTTGAACTCATACCCTGAGATCAAGTCACATGCTCTACTGACTGAGACAGCCAGGCACCCCTAGATCCTGAATCATGATGTTAAGAGAATCTCATTTCTTTCAGTTATAGATATCTACCTAGGATGGCCAACCACAATAAATTTATAAAGTCAAATGAACAAATGGAAGGAGATTCTTTTCAGTGAAAAATAGCAAATATCTAGGGATGCCTGGGTGGTGAAGTAAGCTCAGGTTATGATCCCAGGGTCCTGGGATTGAGCCCCAAGTCTGGCTCCATGAGGAGCCTGCTTCTACCTCTCTCTATCCCTCTTCCTTTACCCCACCTCCCTTTCATGTTTGCTCCCTCTTTCTCTCTCAAATAAATAAATAAAATCTTACCAAAAACCCCAGCAAATGTCCATTACATGTCTACTACTGAATCCTGCTCTCAGAGAGGTGCACCATTGCCCCTCACAGTGACCTCTACCTTCACCTCCGCTGGAACTCACATATGTATCCTTTAGACCACGTGGTTACTGAAGGGTTAGGGGTTCCGTATATTAAACCTTTCCTTGTCTGGCATGAATTATGCCGTTAGTATCTATTCTTGAGCTTTGCTCGTCTTCCTTTGTTCATCAAAGACAACAATTACAGTGATGTTCATGTCTTTCTCAATTGATTTTACCATCATCGTCACTCATTTTTTGACCTATTTATATCAGCCTAATTTGTTTGACACGTGGTGGGATAATTTTGATTTACTTTTACAAAATACTGAAGTCATTACCACCTTGATAACTTTCTCATTTTCTGTCCAGGGTATGTGTAAATTACCGGGAAAAATATTCTAAACTCAGGCTTCGTTAAGCATTTACAAGAATTTGTTTAATTCTTATGTTCCTAATTGATAACTAGAATTGGCTTACTTTCCTCGGTGGGTTTCCATCCAAGACTATGATTCCAATATTCCCTGTGTTTTACATTTTGTGGAGGTCTCCAACATAAAGAGAAATGAACATTATTGCAGCTGTTCTTAGGAAGTGTGTTTAAATGTGCATTTAAAACTACATTTTATAACTATAAAATTAGTACATTTGAATTATAGAAAGCTTGGGAAATATAATCAGGAAGAAAAAATTACCCATAATGCCTCAACCCATTGGTAACCACTGATAACATTTCAGGGAGTTTCCCTTTGCAGTATCCATCCTGCATCCTTTCTGGCATCCCTCGGCCCGCTACAGTTTTCTTATTTCTTGTTTTAATTGACTTATTTTGTTGTTGTTGTTTTTTCCTATCACTAGGGAAAAAAAACTCAGTGAGGACAGGAATTGTGTCTGTTTTGTTCAGTTCTATATCATTAATATCTCCTTGTTGAATAAATGAGTACTTTAATAGTCTTGTCTTTTTTACCTGTGTGTGTAGAAAAGCCTTCTGATGTATTTGGAATGATGTACTACATACATCCCTATCTTCATTTTCGCTTACATCATGAGTAGCTTATTCTAGTTTTGTAAAACTTGTTGATTCTTGAAAGTATAATTTAATTTTTTAAAGATTTTATTTATTTATTTGAGAGAAAGAGAGAGAGAGAGCACGAGCAGGAGGAGGTAAGAAGGAAAGAGAGAAGCAAACCCTGTTGAGCCAGGAGCCCAATGCAGGACTTGATCCCTGGGCCCTGAGATCATGACCTAAGCCCAGACAGATGCTTAACCTACTGAGACACCCAGGCGCCCCTTGAAAGTACAATTTAGTGTTCATGAAATTCTGCAACATGGACATATTATGATTTATTGAAATGTACAGTTTTTAACATACCTAGGTTCTAAAATACAAAGGGAATTCTCAGAGTGTAGTTGCTTTTTTGTGACATTGAATAACTGTTTAATCCTGAAAAATATTTGGGTGATCAGAAGGAAGAGATACTTATTTTGGAGTATTAAATTACTATTATATGAAATAATATTCAAAGGAGTTTGGTCTATTTAGATGAAGTTTAAGTGTGAATATTATATAAAAAATAAATGATAAATAAACTTGAATGAGGTGTGAAGGATTTTGCAGCATTTGTTGCAAACTGACTTTTTGAAAACATTTTTGGATTCTGGGAAAATATCACATAAAATTTGTCATTTTAAATATTTTTAAGTATACAACTCAGTGGCATTAAGTACATTCATGGTATGTGCAACCATCACCACTATCCTTTCCAGAACTTGATCCCAAAAAGAAACTCTGTACCCATGAAATACTAAGTCCCCCATTCCTCCTCCCTCTCACCCCTGGTAACTCTGTTCTGCTTTCTGACTCTGTGAAGTTGACTCTTCCAAGCACATCCTGTAGGTATCATCATATGGTATTTGTCATCTCGAGCCTGGCTTATTTCCCTGAGCATGAGGTCTTTGAGGTTCCTCAGTGCTGTAGCACGTGTTAGAATATCACGCATCCTTTTTGGTGGCTGTATACTCTTCTATGGTCCATACATACCACATTTTGTTGATCCATTTATCTGTCAATGAACACTTGGGTTATTTCCACCTCTGTGCTATTGTAGATAATGCTGCACGAACACTGGTGTGCAAGCATCTGTTCAAGTTCCTGCTCTCCTGTGCTTTGGTGTGTACACCTAGGAGCGGACTTGCTGATAGAGAGCTCTCTGAGTTCAACCGTTACAGGTATCTACCATGCAGGACTGCGTTTACCCTTATGTGATGGTGGAGAATGAGCTTTCTGTTCCCTCCACCATCCTTTTCAAGAAGGAGCCCTGTAGTCATCTCAGGATTTGTACCCATACATCACTGCTGGACATACCCGAGCTTTGGCTTATCCATATAAGCCATAAGCCTTATCCATAAGCTTTGGCTTATCCATAAGCCACTGAAGGAGGGAGAGGCTTAGAAGACCAGGAGCTATTATTTTATTTTTGTTCAAAATATGTTGCCAACAGGCAATTTCAAGAGTCAGCAGATTCTGTTATAGGTAGAAATGATGCCCAGATGAACAATTTCCTTTTGGTCTCCCTCCTTGAGAGCCAAGCTTGGCACCAGGGAGATACCAGTTATAGACCTCCCTCTTCAAGGATCTTCAAAATTATTCTTGCCCTGCTTGATAAGCTTCTCAAACTTGTTTCTTGAACAGTGGGAGTCTACTTCCATCTGTTCGTCAAGTTCTTGGAATATGTAACTGGAGTTAGAATTAGCCAATCTTTCTCCTGTTTTAACATGTCATCACATTTTTCTCTCCCTGCATTTTGAGTTGGACATGGAAGGCATGTGTTGTTGTCTAGTGGCAACAAGCTTAGATTTTGGAGTCAGAAGCTCCAAATTAGTTTCCTATTATTAGTTTCCTAGGGTGACCATAACAAGTACCACAAGCTAGATGGCTTAAAGCAATAGAACTTCTGACAGTTCTAGAAGCTGTAAGTCCTAAATCGGGTATTGGCAGGGCCATGGCCCACTGACTCTGCTAGGGGAGGATATCTTCTGTCCAGTTCATGCACTGGTAGCATCCTTTCAGTCTGTCTTCATGTGTCTCTCTGTGTCTGTGTGCAATCTTCCCTCTTCCTACTCAGACATCAGTCATATTGAATGAAGGGTCCACTCCATACTGGATTCAATGTACCCTCATCCTAACTTAAACAATTATATCTGCAACATCATTCCCAAGTAAGGTCACATTCTGAGGTACTAACGTAATGACTCCAACAAATATTTTGAGATTGATCTACCCAAAACCAATACGCTAGATGTGACTGCTAACTCCAGCTCTTACTAGCTCCATGACTGTGAGCACATTGCCTACTCCCCTTAAGTCTCAGGGTTTTATTTGTGTCTTGGAGCTCATGAAGATTATATGAAATAATTCAAGTAAAATGCCCTGTACAGTGCTTCGTATGCTGAGCATTGGAAAGTGCTAGCAGATTATCCTTAGATTTGTGATGGGAATTTCTATGTAGGTTCTATGTTAGGATTCTGGTTTAAAGTTAGCATCTTTCTTTTTCTTTTTCTTTTTAAAGATTTAATTTTTTTTGTATTTGACAGAGAGAGAGAGATCACAAATAGGCAGAGAGGCCTAGGTGGGGGGAACAGGCTCCCTGCTGAGCAGAGAGCCCGATGTGGGGCTCGATCCCAGGACCCTGAGATCATGACCTGAGCCGAAGGCAAAGGCTTAATCCACTGAGCCACCCAGGTGCCCCAAAGGTTAGCATTTTTCATTTAAAAGAGATCTAACTGTTCACGTGACATCCACCAATAGGATTCTGAGGAACTCCAAATGATACCAACATTAGTTCATGTATTTGTGTATTCTTTCCTGGAGAAAGCTCCATAGAGCTCTCTCATCTAAGAATGTGGTTGCACTGATATTCAGAAATTCTTTTTTTTCTTTTAGATTTTTTTTTTATTTATTTGACAGACAAATCACAAGTAGGCAGAGAGGCAGGCAGAGAGAGAGGAGGAAGCAGGCTCCCTGCTGAGCAGAGCAGAGAGCCCGATGCAGGGCTCGATCCCAGGACCCCGGGATCATGACCTGAGCCGAAGGCAGAGGCTTTAACCCACTGAGCCACCCAGGCGCCCCTGATATTCAGAAATTCTTGCTCCGCGGGGGTTGAGGGGGTGGCAGAGGGTTTATAGGGAACTTTCAGTGCAGGAAACTTAGAGCCAAGTCAGAGAGATGGGTGGCTGCCAGGTGGGCTAAGACAGACTGGGGCTCCAGAGTGCTTTTCCAATGTGGTACTTCTGTGGTTATCCTGTTCCACCATAGACAAAAATGGAGGCCAAAATACCAACACGGTGATTTACAGAGCAGAGAACTAAGAGCAAGGTTAGAAAACCTGCCCAAGTTCACACATCTAGGAAGAGGCAGAGCTGAAGCATCACCCCGCTTCTGTCTGCCTCCAAAGCCCAAGGACAGTGTTTGACATTTGCAAGGTACTTGCTCATCCTTTTCCAATGTGACTCTTATTCTGAGATATGGGTAAGAAAGTGATCATCATCCCCTTATTCGGATAAGAATATGAGTCTAAAAATGGTTTTTAAAAAAACACTAGCCAAAGTCACCAAGCTAGTAAGTAGTAAAGAGATGGCTGTCTCTGGTTCCTAATGTTAAGTTCTTTTTTGGAAAAGAAACAGACAAACAAATAAACAAAAACATGAAAAACCCCAAACTCTTATTTATTGAGTGCCTATTATATTCTTGATATATTCCCAGTATACATTATCTCATTTAATCCCCACCACAACTCTAGGAGGTAGGTATCATTATATCTATCTCATGAATGAGGGGGGGAAAAAAGGCAAGCAAGGCTTCAGGGTAAGATGATGAGTCAAACACTTTTCTCTACTTCCATCCCCTAAGAACTGGCAGTGTCCTGTGCCTCTAGAAGGACAGGTGAAGGGAGAGGTCTAAAATAAGAAGGATTGTTTGGATGGTTGTATGAAAATTAATCCTGCCCTTCTACCACTTTGTCAAAAGAAAGAAAAAAGAAACAAACAAACTAGTCCTCTCCACCCCACACCATGGTTTATCCTCTGGAGAGGATTATCTCCTAACTGTGAAGACCAGGTGCACCAAGCACAGGGGCACCTTGTAGAAAATGGAGGGACCGATCAGGTACATGAGCACATACTGGGTGCTTGGACCCTCAGCCCTCTTTTCCTATTTGGCTCTGATAACACTGGCAGCTGGGGTCTCAGTCTCCAGACAAAAGGATAATAGAGCATGTGTTGTTTTTGTTTTTGTTTTTCTGAAGACTTTGGCCAACCTAAGAAGGAAGATGTACAGTTACCAATATGAAAGTTTTCTAAACACAACATCCTAGCCATAGCTCTCTAGAGTGAAGCTAATTGTCGACAAGACTCCCCCACAGGCTTGTAACTTCCAAACGGAACTTTAGGTCTCCACACTTAAATATGAGCAGATAACTGAGGGTTTTCAGACACACAGGAAAGACTTCTCATAGGACAGATAAAAACTAGGTTTTCAACAGAAAAAAAATGCAACTTAAGGAAAATTGTCAGAGAGATGTTAAGAAATAACAACTATTGGGATGCCTAGGTGGGCTCTATTGGTTGAGTGTCTGGCTCTTGATGTTGGCTCCAATCAGGATGGGATCCAGCCCTAAGTGGGGCTCTGTGCTGAGTGTGGAGCCAGCTGAAGAGTCTCTCCCTCTGCTCCTGCTTGCATGTGTCTGCACTCTTTCCTTCTCTCTTCATGAAAGAAAGAAAAAAAGAAAGAAAGAAAGAAAGAAAGAAAGAAAGAAAGAAAGACTTTTTTTTTAATAGAAAAAAATAACATCAAGAAAGCAACCTTTAGGGAGCAAAAGTTAGCTTTAGGGGAAACAATATATAGCGTGAGTATAAAGATTCAAAGGTTTAGAAGATAAATTTAAGGAAATTTTCCAGAATGAGTAAACAGACAGAGAAAGAAGCAGGACAAATAAAATTTAAAGCCCCATCTGAGAGTTCCAGTTTCTAAATAATAGAAGGCTCAAAAAGATGGAAAAAAGAGAAGAAACCATGACCACTTAATTTAAGGGAAAAAAGAAAAGCCCTGAACTTAAGGACACATATTTCCAGAATGAATGAGCTGATTCAATGCACAGCACAATGAATAAAAAAGATGTTCATTATGAACTTTCAAAGCATTCAATACACATATACTATCCTGTAAGGTTCCAGAAAGAAAACTGTTGCATCCAAGGATCTGGAATCAAAATAACTTTAGACTTCTCAGCAGTGACACAAAAAGCTAGATATTAAGGAGGGTAATGCCTTCAAAATTTTGAAGGAAGGTAATTTCCAACCTAGAATTCAATACCCTGCTGACCTCTCAATTGAGTATGAAGAGAATAAATTATTTTTCATATATGCAGGTTTTCAAAAATTAACCTCCCAAGCAATCTTTCTTACAAAGCTATTGGAGGATGTCCTCCACAAAAACAAGGGAGTAAAATAAGAGGGAGGAAGACACTGCATGCAACGAGCAGGGAATCTATCATTGTAGAGGAATGAGAGAGATCCCCAAGATGGTGGTCAAGGCAAGTCCAGGATGACAGCTATGCAGTGAGATCACCAGTTCAGATTCGGTTAGGTCAGAGGGCTCTGGGAGGGACATTGTCAGATATATGGAAATGTGATTGATGCTCTTGAACACATTCAAGGGATTTAGACAACTGGAGAAGATTTGGACAACTGGAGAAGAGTTGTAAATTGAATTAGGAAAAAGGATATAGGAAAATGAGCACATGTATAAACAACACTATTATTAATTGCAAGGAAAACAAAAACTGTTCAAGAAAGGAAAAGCCATCATAGAGTTTGCTCTATGGCCTGCATCATTTCCATAGTCATAAGAATGGAAATACTGAATGCTGATCTAATTGAAATTATTCCATCAAATATAACTACTTTGGAAAGATGGGCTCACGTTGGGATGAGACTCCAAGAGCTGGGAGGCGAGTTAAATCCTCCCCTGCCATCTTGGAGATTTAATAAGTAATACCCAAAACTGAAAAGAAAAAAGAAAATTATGCTATTTAGAAGATAAGGTAGGAACTAGCAAATTCATTAGCTCGAAGAGGTATTAAGTGTCAGCTTCTTGGCCGGGAGAGATTGGAAAGAGAGACAAGGGTGTGAGAGGACTAAAATCAGTGTTTTATAATAAACCTTTAGAACTCTTTGGCTTCTCAAATTGTGTAGAAATGTAGAGAGATAGAGATACCTAGCTTTGATAAAATTAAAAATTTTTAAAAGAAAAATTAATCAAAATATTAATTCATGCTTATCTTTAAACTATTTTTTCTTCTTTCTACTTAATTTTGCCTACTTAGTTCTGTATTTTTAATACCAAAATCATATTAGTTTTATATAAAAATAATCTTCTTTGTGAACAAAGAACTGACGTTCAGAAGTGTCATGTAAATTTCCTAATTTTTTTTCATCTTATAAGTGGGAGCTAGGATTTTAAGGCAGTTCTGACTCAGATTGTTTTTTATCATTGATCAAAATATCCATTAAAAATGAAGCAGTACAATTGTCATGTCACTATATTCCTCGCCCCGCCCCTGCCCCTATTAGGTCCACAGAGCCTCTTTCTATACGAAATATCAACACTGGATAGCTTTCATCTGTCTACATATTTGCCTATATATCTATTTATTTATCCCCATCTAGTTCCAGAAAGATGGAAGACTGGATTGCTAAGGTGCTATAGGAAAATAAAATACAAATGAGACAAGGGGCATTTGATCACACAGGTTACATGTTCTCACGAATGGGGCTGACTGAGTCATACTCAATTTCCTGAGGATGTGACTTAGTCCCAAGCTCCTTCTGTTTTTCCAAGGGTCTAGCAGAGTCCTGCGCATATAGTTCCTCAATGGATATTTGTTGGTTTGACTTGCTAGCAAAACTATAGCATCTGTACAAGTGACCTTAGTTTCTTTCCCACTTTGTTGTGACTGTCTTCAAATGGTATATGTGAGCCTTTCTTTGTGACTGCCTCCATTTGGGAACATAGTATGATGACTAAACATTCATGTGATGAATGGAAAATTGCAAAATACACAGGAAAGACTATATTTTTAACCAGAGGTTCATTTTTTTTCCCTGTTCTTTTACTTTCTTTCTTGACAAACCATGCAATGTCCATCCTAAAAAATGGGCAAAGCGACAACAGAACTTGGAGGAGGGACTGATCCCTCCTCTGTTCTGAGAAGGGCTGTGGCAGTCTTTGGTGTCATGTGGGCCCCTTTCTGGTGACAGAGTGAAATACTCGCACTTCTGTTCAAGGGTCATGCAGATATCCTCTGACTCCTGCTGTTAATTATCCTCTAGTTGCTGGGAGGTTATCAACCATGTCCTCACTTAGGACAGTTGGTGGGTGAAAGGTTGCCAAGGTGCAGAATGGCAGTTCCCAATGCTTTTGAGCTCAAAGACTGAGTAAGTCAATCCTTGAGTTTTAACATATAAATCCAATGTCTGCTGGGAAATCTCAGCATTCAAGTGGAGACTCACTCTACTGCCTGCCTCATTAAAAAGCATTTTGATTCTAGGTTGTTGGTAAGACATTTCTTAAGAGTTACCTGTTGTAAATAATGATGTTTTAGGAAATCTACATGAAAGAAAAGATCTTTAAAATTTTTCCTCTAAAGCCATCTATAGTTCATAAAACTTTGATGATGATGCTTCCTTGTTCCCTTCCTCCACTTAGTGTGTATTCAGTAGGCCACGGCACCGTGCCCACCATGGTTCTAGACAGTGTGCATGTAATGATAGACTAGATGAGCCCAATGTCTCCCTTCACAGAGGTTACATTCTTGGCACTGCTTGTCCTATGTGAATACTCAACATCATTTTTCTAACATTTATAGCAAACCAAGCAATGTTCTGGGCTGATACTAAAGTAACATCTAGTAACCATAACAAAACCAACAAGAGTGATGGTGCACTTACTGAATTTTTACTGTCTGCTAAAAATACTTGATAAGCACCTTTGATATGGTTTATTTCCCCTAGTCCTCATAGGAACCTCGGGGTAATATACAGCATCAAAATGTTGAGGAGAAATAAAGACTCAGAGAGGTAAACTGACTAACAAGTTCATAACTAGTAAGTAGTACGGCCGAAACCCAGACCCACAGTTTCATGCTCATAACCATCATATTGTACCATAAACTTTCTAGGACTTATCTGTAACATTAAAATTATGGAACTTAGAGCCACACAAAGACAAGTTTAAATCTAAGCCCCAACCCTCAAGACTTAACTTTTTTGGGTCTCTGTAACTCATCTGCAAAGTAGGACTATTATTACCACTTTGTAGTGTTTTGGTGATAAAATATCTGGACAGTGCCTAAACATGTATATAGATAATAGATGATGAATTTAATTATCAGCTTTGACCTAAGATGTGGCACAGTGCAGACAGCAGAGGCCTATTAATTACTTAGAGACACCATTATTAATCTGCTTCAAATTCATGGAGTTGGGGGCAAAGGGGAAGTTTAAGGCCATTGAAATAAAATTAAATAATCAACACACACCTATGGAGAGCGTCCTCACCCTAAGGTTTGGGTGACTCAGGAAGTGTGGTCTCCCTATCCTCCTCTGCTTGGTAAGCTGTTGAACTCCTACCCATTCTGCAAGGCCCTGCTAAAATGCTGGCCTTCCCTGAAGCTCTTTTTTTTTTTTTTCCAGTGTTCCAAGATTCATTGTTTATGCACCATACCCAGTGCTCCATGCAATACGTGCCCTCCATAATACTCACCACCAGGCTTACCCAACCCCCCCACTCCCCCACCTCCAAAACCCTCAGTTTGTTTCTCAGAGTCCAGTCTCTCATGGTTCGTCTTCTCCTCCGATTTCCCCAAACTTACTTCTCCTGTCCATCTCCCAATGTCCTCTGTGTTATTCCTTATGCTCCACAAGTAAGTGAAACCATATGATGATTTTCTCTGCTTGACTTATTTCACTCAGCATAATCTCTTCCAGTCCCGTCCATATTGATACAAAAGTCAGGTATTCATCCTTTCTGATGGGGGCATAATACTCCATTGTATATATGGACCACATCTTCTTTATCCATTCATCTGTTGAAGGGCATCCTGGCTCTTTCCACAGTTTGGCGATTGCAGCCATTGCTGCTATGAACATTGGGTTACAGATGCTCTTTTATCTTCTCCAGGAGGAGCCACTCCTGTGGCTTTTACTGTACAGAGTAGGAGTTCCTAAATCAAGATCCACAGTCTGCTCCAGGCAGTTTCCATCAAAATCCCCCAGGAAGCTGACTAAAATACGAATTCCCTGGTTCAGCCTCCAGAGCCTGACTTAGAGGAGGCCCCCGAATCTGCATTTTGAAAGTTCTGTGTGATTCTAACAGGAGACACAGCTGGGAAACTCTGTGGAACCATGTATGACTCTTAATATATATATATGACTTTATCATGCAGTTAGGCACATGTGTGTTTCATTTCTTTTCCTGGGAAATTATCTTCCTAATACTCCAATGCAATGCAGGTGTAAAAATGAAGAAAATCTAGAGGAAAGAGTCCTAAAAGGAAGTCCTTTTGCAACACCTTGCTCTTCCTAATTATCTCCCCTAGGATGTTTCACTGTGTCTTCTAGACTAGTTGGCTGTCCCTGCTTTCCATCCCATGACACTGTGATCTCCCTACAGCAGGACTTATTTTAGCTGGAACTTTATTCATTTGTCTAAAAAAGTAAAAATGAAAAATCAAATCACTGGCAGAATATTTGGGATGCCTAATCAGTAACCAAAGTAGGACCTGTATGAATATAGATCCCCACACTTTAAGCCATCAGGACTCCCCCTTTATCTTGTGAGACTACTGTATTCTGTGTCAGCTTGATTCTTTATTTCATTTGACCCACTGACCTGTCTCCTCCCCACATACATTTTTTTTTAAACATTTGGCCAGTTCTGATCTCATGTTGGGAAAGCCTGGTAATATAGTGGGAAGCATGCATTTCCACACCAGAAAGTCCTACATGAACATGAATGTGTAGATTACAGTCGTGCTGGTCACAGTCCCAACTCTTAGACGGAAGGTTCTGGCTCACGGTGTGGCACAGAGCAGGTGACAGATAAGTGACGCATGCATTTGGGGAGACCAGTGTTGGGAGAGAGCATCTGTGAAAAAGAGAGATCCCTCCTGAAGAGAGAAGCAGAAGCATGGACATCGTGGAGAGCCAGGTCTTTGAACCAGCACTGACTTAGTGCTCTCCATTCTTCTTTCTTGGGCACCATTATTGGTGTTGAATGGGCCTCAGTGGTGAACAGTGTTTGAGGACAGCTCTGGAGTCCCTTGAGGGGGACTTCCATCCTGGCCCCCCTCGCCTCCTCTGCGGCCTTGGGAAACCTGCGTCATTATTCTGCACAGCAGTTTGCTCATCTCAAAAAATGGCAATAATAGGGGCACCTGGGTGGCTCAGTGGGTTAAAGCCTCTGCCTTCAGCTCAGGTCATGATCCCAGAGCCCTGGGATCGAGCCCCGCATTGGGCTCTCTGCTTGGCGGGGACCCTGCTTCCTCCTCTCTCTCTCTCTGCTTACTTGTGATTTCTGTCTGTCAAATAAATAAAATCTTTTAAAAAATGGCAATAATAGTACTACTATTTCAAAGCATTGAGGAAAACTAAGATAGTGCAGGTAACGTGCTTAGCATAATGCCTAATATTCCTTACATAAATGTTAGATCTTAGCTATTAGTGATTATTCTATTGTCCACTAGACCATAAGCCCCATAAAGGAGGCAGCCTTGGCTTTCTCTCTCCCTGGCACTTAGTACAACGCCTGACTCCCACTGAGTCAGCCATCAGTAAATATCAGTGAACACAAACTGAGTTCACTGAGCAATTTCTGTTTGCATCCCTACTCTACCTCAATGTCTCTTCTGCTGTACTGGGGAGTAACCAAATTTCTATGTTCTTCTAGGACTGGAGGGAAGAAGGGGGACTTGTAGCCAGCTAAGCAAGAACTGTTTTCATGGTGAATTACCTTTGCCTTTAGAGAATCACAGCCCAAAGCAGTGACATGTTTACGCAGCAAATTTGTACATTAAATTAGCATACCAAAAAGTCAGGCCAGACTTTGGCTTGACTTTTTTTTTTTTTTAAGATATATATAGTATTATTTTCTGAAGAATTTATCTTGGTACTCCTGAACTTACTGGCTTAATTTGCCATCAATTGAAGCCGAACAGTACTGGAATCTAACATTGTGTTACATGAGCAAGGCATTTTACCAGCCTAAGCAAAATATGGAGAGCCTGCTTTATGATGATATTCTCTCAAAACTCTTCAAAAGGATCCACTTTTTTTTAAGATTTTATTTATTTATTTATTTGACAGACAGATCACAAGTAGGCAGAGAGCAAGGCAGAGAGAGAGGAAGGGAAGCAGGCTTCCTGCTGAGCAGAGAGCCCGATGTGGGGCTCGATCCCAGGACCCTGGGATCATGACCTGAGGTGAAGGCAGAGGCTTTAACCCACTGAGTCACCCAGGCACTGCAAAAGGATCCACTTTTTATTAATCCCACTGGCATGGCCACATACAAGGGAATTAACAATTGTTTTAACTTTCAACTTAAGCAGAGAAAGTTTGCAGAAACTAAAACAGCAGGACAGCACTGCCCAGTCAAAATATAAGTACATGCCTTTAACAGTCTTGAAGTTAAAAAAAGCCCTTCTAGGAAAGACATAAAGCCAGGGGGCCCCAAAGGAAAAGAATAATACAGTTGACTATAGAAAATTTGACTACATAAGATGCAAATGTAACACTGCAGTTTTCTACACTATTAAAAATGTTTAAAGTCAAAAGCCAAATGGACAGCCTAGATGAAATATTCCTAAGATTTGCTCAAGAGAGACTTAATTTATGTAACATTTTAAACACACTTGCAAAGCAAAAAGGCTAATAACTCATTAAAAACAGGCACAAGTCTATGAATAGGCAGCTCTCTGGAAACAATACACATACAAAGATATGAGGCTTGATTCATCATTTAAGAAATACAAACTAAATCAATAATTAAATTTTTTCTTCACCTGTCAGGTGGTGGACAGAATGTCATTCTTCCATACTATTGGTGTGGAGGAGTTTGGTGCAGCATCTTTGAGAGGTGAAGTACAGTGTCTATTAAATTGGAAAATTCACATACTCTTTTTTTTTTTTTTAACGGCCTTTCTAATTTCACGGAGCTAGCTTACAAGCCTTTGCAAAAAGCTGACCAAGGATGTTTGTACTAGTCTTCCATGTAACAGGGTATAATTAAACCATCTTTGAAATGCCATCAAAAAGCTAAAAATCTTATGGGAATTCTACACAATATAATACAAAAGAGCTGTTTAAAATAATTAGCTATAGATTTGTAAGTGATATATGAAGGAACAGGGAGAATGTAACTGTATAGAAAGAGCTTATAATCTATGTTCCTGTAGGAATGATAATATGTTGCTCCTGCTATCAAAAGGGAATACATACACGCTGAAAAATTCTCTTAAAGAATACACAGAATTTGTTCAAAGAGGCTGCCTTCTGGGAATGCAACTAAAAATTTAGAATGGGAAGAAGTCTCAATTTTCTTCGAATAATTGTGCGTTATCATTTGTAATTTTTAGTTTTCAGTGAGCCGGACATTATACTTCTGGTGTATAGAAGCTCATCTTCAAGACCACCTGTGAGTCAAGTTTAATTAGCGCCATTTTACAGCTGGGGACACACAGCTGTTGTCCTTGTTCCCTCATCAATAGAAAGATTTACATAAACACCAAGAAGTGCAGTTCTCCACAGTTGTGCATATAGTCATGATTTGGTATTTACTTAGGCAGCAATCATTTTTTTTAATAGGAAAAAATAAAATATTTTCCAAATATTTTTACCTTAACCATAGAAAAAAAGGTGGTGGGGGGTGGGGAGAGTCTGCTTTACCTTCTATTCTCCCAAATTCCAAGTGGCAGGGTAGTATTACTAACTCTAAAAAGAGTCTCCCCTTTCCTTCTTTTCCTTCTGTTTACTGCAAAGAATGCTGAGACTGGGAAGATGGGAAGAGAAGCCAACCAAAGGAAAGAAAAAGCATCAAGCACCACATGCCACAGTCAGCTCGCTTCAGTTTAGGGAAAGACTTGGGGAAAGTGGATTTGACCCATGTGATTCTAAAAGGAGAGGCAAAGAAATCCCACCCTGCTTCCCCTGATTCTGCCTCTGGGATGACTGGATACACAGTAGTGACAGCATAAAGATGGCTATAGAAATAGGGGCTAAGGGGCACCTGGGCGCCTGGGTGGCTCAGTGGGTTGAAGTCTCTGCCTTTGGCTCAGGTCATGATCTCAGGGTCCTGGGATCGAGCCCCGCATCGGGCTCTCTACTCATCAGGGAGCCTGCTTCCCCCTCTCTCTCTCTGCCTGCCTCTCTGCCTACTTGTGATCTGTCAAATAAATAAATAAAATCTTTAAAAAAAAAGAAAGAAAGAAAGAAAGAAATAGGGGCTAAGAGCCTGGGTCCAGAACCGGAAAGGTGTATACTGAGTTTACGAGACTGCCCCTGAGCAGACTTAGACGACTGGTGTCGCCCACTCGGGCACTCAGGCTTTGGGTGTGGTTTTGTGACAACAGTCAACCTGCTGTCCCCTCAGTTGCTTTTACTTTCCACGTGACTAATACATTTCAGTCTGCCAGTGAGCTGAGTGTGATGTTAGTATTTCAGTGTTTTCTATGCAAGAGCACCTAAATGCGATTCATGAGTTTCATTCGGTGCTCACACAGGACAAAACTCTGTGGGACATTTTGAAGAACTTCTTTGGTTTTCAAAGCAGTACCTTTCTAGAGGATTTTCACGTGTAGTTTGGGTGGACTAACCAAGGTTCCACCCTAATTTCTATCTTCAGAACCTAACCCCCGGGTCATTTAATCACTATACTAATGACGCCCACAGCAAGTTATTTAATCTCTCTGAGCTGGAGCACCCCTAGCTACACATGCCATAAGGTTGTCCTGAGGACAAAATGAGACATAAAAATGAAATGCACACCAGGTCCTGGGTGGCTCAGTTGAATAAGCATCTGCTTTTGGCTCAGGTCATGATCTCAGGGTCCTGGGATCAAGGGCCATGTCAGGCCCCCTGCTGAGCGGGGAGTCTGCTTCTCCCTTTACCCCACCCTCCGGCTCGTGTTCTCTTTAATAAATTAATAAAATATTTTTTTAAAAAATGAAATACGGGGCACCTGGGTGGCTCAGTGGGTTAAAGCCTCTGCCTTCGGCTCAAGTCATGATCTCAGGGTCCTGGGATCGAGCCCGGCATCGGGCTCTCTGCTCAGTGGGGAGCCTGTTTCCCTTCCCCTCTCTTTCTGCCTGCCTCTCTGCCTACTTGTGATCTCTGTCAAATAAAATCTTAAAAAATAAATTAATTAATTAAAAAAAATTTTTTTTAATGAAATGCATACCAAATCACACATAAACAGATCTCTTGTGCATATAGAATTTCTGTGTCAGGTTGATTTGTGGAGAATGTGCACTTACCCCAAAGAAAAACTCAAAAATAAGCCTTTTTATGGTATTTAATTTAGATATTTTAAAAAATATTTGAAGTGGTATCATAATATTAGGACCCATTCAACTCTGGCTGTTAACCTAATACACCTCTGGGCAACCTTAAGGACACCAGACTGATAGGATGTTTGCTAAGACTGGGGTGAGCAGCCACATGTGAAAGTAGGACGCCAAAGCAGATAAGAAGGATATTGAAGGTTTCAGCTTTTCAGCCTGTCTGTTCTGCCATAGGCCTTATATACTGGCCAGCTCTGTCAGCGGAAGTGAGAACCAGGCTCTGCTCTCTCAACACTCAACCGCTGCCTTCAAGGCCCCACCCAGAGCTAGGGTCTAGCAGTATCTCTAGAAGACCTTTATGTCATCTTGGCACCAGATCTCCTCCGTGAACCAGAAACAAAGTTGTATAACAAGATACAGGACAACACACGACAAGTAAACACAATGAAGTTTAACTGTGCTTTAGAGATGGGAGGAAACACTGCAAAAACACCACACCATCGACTACCAAAAACTCCAGATGTGGAGAAATGACACTGACAACCACCATTTTTTCCCATGCTGGCTGATAATATTCATGTGTTATGACAGCAGCTTACATGGTATTTGCTGGGAGTCTGAATTAGGCTATTCTCTAAGACGTGGTAGTAGGAGTACTAGTGAAAGTAGCTAGTACCCGTTCATTTTCTAAGTACTTTATGTATGGTAACTCATTTCATCTTCCTCTAAATCCAATGGGATGTATATTATTTCCATACCATTTCATAGATGAAGAAACAGAACATAGAAGTAAACTGCCAAGATTATACAACTATTAATTGTGGGAGCTGGGATGTGAACTCGGGTAGTCTGTCTCCAAAGACGGTACTTTTCATCTCAGGGGCTGGCACACTTTTCTGTAAAGAGCCAGCTAGTAAATATTATAGACTTTTATATGGTTGCATATTTTTGTTGTTTTTAATAATCTTTTAAAATTATAAAAACTGATCTTAGCTTATAGGTAAGACAAAAACAGGCTGCAGGCCCATTGGGACCATAAATAATTGCCTGGTTAATACTATACTCATAGATCAAGGGTTCAAGTACACAGAGGATATGCTATTTGATACCCAGCCCCTTTGGTAAATCCTATATGCCTCTAATACAAATGGTTTTGCATTGATAAAATAATCCATAATTCTGACTTCATCTCTTTCTCATTTTGTCTGAGTTATAAGGTTTCACTGCGTTTTCCATGAGCTTCCCCTTCCTAACTACTGTTCCTGTTGCTGGACATTTAAGAAGGAACAGTAAGTGGAGCCAGGATTATCCTGATTCCAAAACTCAAATTTACAATTTTGTTGTAAAAACACAACAAAAAAAAGACCTACAGACCATTATCTCTGATGACCATAGATGCAGAAATCCTCAACAAAATATTAGCAAATCAAATCTGACAACGTATGTTAAAAATTAATTCACCATAATCTAGTAGGATTTATTCTCTGGATACAAGAGTGGCTCAATATTCACAAATCAATGTGATATATCACATCAGTAAGAGAAAGGATAAAAGCCATATGATCATTTCAACGGGTGCAGAAAAAAACATTTGACAAAGTACAACATCGATTCATGATAAAAACCCTCAACAAAGTAGGTTTACAGGGAACATATGTGAACATAATCAAGCCTTTATATAAAAACCCACAGCTAACATTATATTCAATGGGGAAAAACTGAGAGCTTCTCCTCTAAGGTCGGGAAGAAGACAAAGATGTCCACTCTCACCACTTTTAATCACTGCAGTACTGGAAGTATTAGCCACTGCAATCAGACAAGAATAAGAAATAAAAGGCATCCAAGGTAAGCAAAAAGTAAAACTTCCACTATTTGCAGATGGTGTAATCCTATATATAGAAAAGTAGAGATGACTCTACCAAAAAACTACTAGAACTCATAATTAAATTCAGGAAGGTCACAGCATACAAAATCAATGTACAGAAATCCATTGCATTTTTATACATTAATAATGAAGCAGCAGAAAGAGAAATGTAAAAAACAACTCCATGACAATTGCACCAAAAATAATAAAATAGGAATAAACTTAACTGAAGAGGTGACAAAAACACTAATTCAAAGGAATAACATGCACCCCTAGGCTTCCTGTAGCTTTATTTACAATAGCCAAGCTATGGAAGCATCCTAAGAGTCCAATGATAGATGAATGGGTAAAGAAGATGTGGTACATATATAGAATGGAATATTAGTCATAAAAAGGAACAAAATATTGGCATTTGCACCAACATGGATGGATCTAAAAAGCATAATGTTAAGCAAAATAAGTCAGTCAGAGAAAGACAAATACCATATGATTTCACTCATATGTGAAATTTTAGGAACAAAACAAATGGACAAAGAGAAAAGAGAGACAAGCAAAGAAACAGTCTTTAGAGAAGAAACTGATGGTTCCCAGAAGGGAGGTTGGTGGGGGGCTCGGTGAAATAGGTGAAGGGGATTAAGAGTACACTTACCTTGATGAGGACTGAGTAGGAATTTTGAATCACTGAATTGTACACCTGAAAATGAATACAACACTGTATGTTAACTACCCTTGAATTAAAAGAAAAAGGGGGGGCGATAAGGATGGAATAAGAGCTCTTCCAGCCACTTTTAATCTGTCATCAGCTTTCTCCCCATGCTGATTATTATATATGGAAGTGACACTAGACAGTACAGTATTGGACTGGAGTCTGTTCTCTTTTTAACAGACTAGAAATGCATAAATAAGATGCATTCTTTCTAAAACTTCCGGCCTACCACTTTCCTGGGACCAGACATTAATTAAGGCAGTTACATTAGTAGAACTAGCCACCTGGCATCTAATCTTTTATCATTTTCATGAAAGCTTAAAATGGCTTATAAAGAGACATGGTTCATGAAATGGATTAATATCACAACGGAACTTTATGCTTTCTGGGTACCTGCTGTATGCCTGAAGATTCAAAATGTCATCACAACATTCTACTAGGCTCCTACTGGAGAAATCACTGTGTTATGTTACTAAGTTTGGTCAAGATTAAATCTTGAACTTGCAAATAAATCCTGGTCATTTTTTGACACCTCTGTGGTATATAATATAGAACTGTGCCTCATGTAATAAGTGTGAGGAAATCCTTGGTTTGGGTATAGCACTTTGAAACTTAAGAGAAAATTTATGGAAGTGTCTTTCAAGTTATTTTGACCATCACCTGAAAAAAAAGATATACCAAATATTTTATCATGATCCAATCCATATCTACCTATACACATATGTAAAACCAAAACAAAGTTTCAGAAGCAGTTGAGACATTTCTTCCTACAGTTGAGACATTTCTTATTATTTTCTTACCTATTCTACTTTGTTTAAATTTTGGAAGCTTCTCCTAACACCCAATTTATTTCATAACCCACTAATGGGGCTTGACCCCATTTGAAAAACACTCAAATGTTCATGCTCACACTGCTCATGGGCCGAAGGTATGTCTTTCTTATCTGGTCCCATTTCTCTAGGACCATATCTCACCATAATCATCAGTGCTCAGTGATGATCCTCCTAACTTTGCCACTAATGTGAAATCCACTGTTACATGCTCTTAGAGCCCCACGACTTCTCTCTTTGACATTTAGTGGGAGTTCTAATTGTCCATTAATTTATGACTATTTCATCTATAAGTACTTCTCTCTTTGACATTTAGTGGGAGTTCTAATTGTCCATTAATTTATGACTATTTCATCTATAAGTGTCTCTCTCTACATGGAGCCCTGCCTAGACAACAGGCTCCGTAAAGGTAGATATTCCATTTTTACTTTGCTACAATTATATCCCCCAACTGTGATTAATGAGTAAGAAGTGTTTAAGAAACATTTATAAATAATAAATATAATAAATAAAATCTTTTTAAAAAAAGAAAGAAATGTGTATTGAATAAATGAATGGGCACCATAAGGTTATCTGGAACGTTGTTTTAAACAGGGTACTCTGGTTTCACTTAATATTCATTATTTATTAGCAACTGAAAAGCAATTGATAATCCTTCACATTGTTCTTTTTGTTTGTTTTACAGTTAACTTTGACCACTTCGAGATTTTGCGAGCCATTGGGAAAGGCAGTTTTGGGAAGGTGAGAACCCAAATGATTAGCCACCAGCAGGGTATGTAGCTCAGGGAACAAAGTCTGAGAACGTTCAGATTATTCAGTTACTAGGACACAAGGAATGATAATTCAGAGAGGTTTTTATAAAATGCTCACTACAGGGGCGCCTGGGTGGCTCAGTGAGTTAAAGCCTCTGCCTTCGGCTTAGGTCATGATCCCAGGGTCCTAGGATTGAGCCCCACATCGGGCTCTCTGCTCAGCAGGGAGCCTGCTTCCCCCTCTCTCTCTGCCTGCCTCTCTGCCTACTTGTGATCTCTGTCAAATAAATAAATAAAATCTAAAAAAAATAAAATAAAATGCTCACTACAGTTTGAGGTGTGGAGTATAACGGACACCTATTGTTATCAGAATTATTTCAGTGTCATGCTCATTAACTCTTTTAAGACTTTCTCTCTACTGTAAAATGTTGGACTCCATTGCTAATTGTACCCATACCTTTGGTAACATTTATCCTATCAATGTAAGAGTTAACTCTTTTTAAAAAAAAAAGATGTTATTTATTTATTTATGAGAGAAAGAGAAAGAGAGAGAGAGCATGAGGAGGGGAAGGGGCAAAGAGTGAGGGAGAAGCAGGCTCCCCACTGAGCAGGGAGCTGCACAGCAGGACCCAACCCCAGGACCCCAGGATCATGCCCTGAGCTGAAGGCAGATGCTTAACCAACTGAGCCACCCAGGTGCTTTTTATGTGGAAAAGAAGCTGCCCAATATCTGTTTTCCCCCCAGTTATACCATTTTTTTTAAAGATTTTATTTATTTGACAGACAGAGATCACAAGTAGGCAGGGAGGCAGGCAGAGAGAGAGGAGGAAGCAGGCTCTCTGCGGAGCAGAGAGCCCGATGTGGGGCTCGATCCCAGGACCCGGAGATCATGACCTGAGCCAAAGGCAGAGGCTTTAACCCGCTGAGCCACCCAGGCGCCCCTATACCATGTTTTTATTTTCAAAAATCTACCATGAAAGATAGATCCAGGCTAATTTTTTTTGCAAGAAACTTCTAGTTCAAATCCTGATCATTAGTTTCTTGATAGAGACATACTTTGAGAATATTTACTTCATACTGAACTCGCATTTTAAAATCATCTGCTGCCCACTTTATCAGACATCTAGACCTTCTAAAAGATTCCCAAAATATGGACATCATGGTCAGTGCTTTCCCAGTGCTTTAAGTTCTTTTAAGTTCTATCAACTATGGTGTAAAGAGAAATTCTTGGCGCCATGTTGTTCAGCTCGGCAGTTCAGCCTCACGCCTATCAGTCACTCAAATCAGAATAAGCGTGTCATTGGTTGCTGGAAAATTCCTGACAAGGAAGCAGCTATTTTCTCCAGCATGCTGTCTAAACAAAGCCCAAAGACCAAAAAACAGGAAGGCTTGTTTGAGAAAGCAGAGATTCACAAACTGACCTGGTACAGGGGAAGAAAATAAGATTTTCTACTCTGAAATCAGAGCTAAGCAGCAACTTTAGCATCAGAGAATTTGCAAGTAGGGAGGCCTCCAGGCCATGCTGTTGAGCACCTCCTGTCCTGTGTCCCACGGCTGTGATCTGTCAGCTCCCTGACTGCTTTCCCACTCTGGTTTGTGCTATTAGGTCTGCATCGTGCAGAAGAACGATACAAAGAAGATGTACGCCATGAAGTACATGAACAAACAAAAATGTGTGGAGCGCAACGAAGTGAGGAATGTCTTCAAGGAACTCCAGATCATGCAAGGTCTGGAGCACCCTTTCCTGGTTAATTTGTGGTAAGTGCTTTTACGGGCTCTCTGAATGGAGCCATTCCCGGCTTCACCCCCAAACACTGGTCCGTAAACCCATCTGGATTTCCAGGTGTGCATGTGCAAAATCTTCAGTTAGGCTTTTCCCCAAAGGCTTTGGTTCTCCTTGGTTTCTTTGACTTCAAATGAAACGAATTGTTGTTTTATTGTCATGAATAAATACTGCCTTTTTTTGTTTGTTTTGTTTTGGTCCCAGTTCCCTGGTCCTTCAGGACCCTATATTTTTTAAAACATGGCAGCTAAATAGGCTGACAAAGAGTGAGTTCAGATGTCTTGTCGTTCACTAGATACTTTTCCCCCATAAATTGTGGGGCAGCAATCGGGTGCTAAGTAGGTCACTAGCGGCTGAGGGGAGGTTGGTCTTGGGAATGCGTACAGAAAAGCACTTGCTCTCTACAGTGACTGGCAGTGGACATGGATTCCTTGCAGCAGCCTTCTCCAGCGTCCACAAATATACACCTGGGAATTGGAAAAGGACAGGTGCTGCCTTTCTCACTAAATAGCTTCTAACAGAGCCGGAGCTAAACTCAGATCAGTGGCTAGATATTAGGTAACTATGGTCTCCTCCCCAGCCAGGATCACAATCCAAGGGCTAGAAACTGGTTGTGTCTCTTACTCTTTGCTCTTTTCTTATGCATGGAGGGCTGTATGCAGTTCTCTCATTTTCCTCTACATTTTAATGCATCCATTATGTTAAGAGCCTGTTCCTAAAGCTAATTCAGTGTGACTGTTACTTAAATATGCATACCAAGCAGTGTCTACTTGCAAAGGCAAAAAAAAAAAAAAAAAAAAAAGTCTTTATTCAGAGACCACTAATGGAAAAATACTTGGAATGTCGCTGTGTGTTTGGGGACATTTTTTCTGGAAGAGTTAATGCATAAAACCTGTCTCCCTCCATTTTTAATTAATACAGTTCACTTAATATACAGCTCGCTCCAAAACGCTACAACCAGAGTGGCCTATTTCCAGCACTGCCACGCACTGTTACAATCCTGCAGCTATCTTCCCCACCTTTCACAATCACCAGATTGCCTTCTCCCCCTCTCACCACCCTAACAATGACGAGGTGCTCTCAATTCACATCCTCCTTTTGTTCAAAGTCACATTCTCCTTCCAAAGCTCAGCCGACTCACTCTCTCCTTTTAAGACCAGGAACCCTTTAGAAGGACTTATTCAGCATTTCCCTCTTTCACACCGCTGGTCCCTCATCACTAAATATGCAAAATGGATTTCAGTCTATTCCTGTTTTGCTTTTTTTATAAGGTGGGTGTCTACCGATTTTGCCGTTTGCTAATGTGGTATCAATGCAGGGAATACTTGGTGTGCCACGAACACGGACTTGGTGACAACCTGACACAGAGCCTAGCCTTCCCCTCACACGGAACCTCACAGGAGAGTGGACATCAGTAACAGTGATAGAGGAGGGAGAAGAAACCTGCCCCCCACCTGAATTCTAGCACCACATTCAGAACTGAGTGAGGGAAGGCATCCTTCAAAGATAGCAGAAAACTTTCCATCGTTCAAATCTTGAGATAAAAATGGTCAGAGGGGTGCCTGGGTGGCTCAGTGGGTTAAAGCCTCTGCCTTCGGCTCAGGTCATGATCCCAGGGTCCTGGGATTGAGCCCCGCATTGGGCTCTCTGCTTCCTGCTTCCCCACCCCCTCCCCTGCCTACTTGTGATCTCTCTGTCAAATAAATAAATAAAATCTTTTAAAAATGGTCAGAAAGTATATTGATTCCTTCTAATAAAGGCTTTCTGCCTTAGTAAGTACAACATAGGGAATGTAAGTGTCTCTTCAACTATTAAGCACCTTGCAGTATTTCTGGAGGTGTGACCTGTGAGCAATATTCATAATTTTTTTAAAGATTTTATTCATTTATTCATTTGAGAGACAGCATGAGCAGGGGGAGCAGCAGAGAGAGAGGAAGAAGCAGGCTTCCTGCTGAGTAGGGACCCCGATGCAAGGCTCAATCCCAGGACCCTGAGATCATGACCTGAGCCAAAGGCAGATGCTTAACCCACTGAGCCACCCAGGTCCCCGAATCTTTATAATTTTTAAGTCACATGGTTATAAGACGGGGTTAATGTGTGTAACTTGGGTTGTTTTTATGAGCAAACTGAGATACAGTTCTATGCTCAACACAGAGCAAGCATCGTATAAATGGGAGTTCTTTTCCTTCCTTGTTTCGTGAAGATGTAGCATTCCGAACATGACCATCCCTGCTGGGCCACTGTGGGCACCCCAGACATAAATTCCAGTGGCTCTCAGCCTCAAAACATCACAGGAAGTTGTGTGTGTGGTGGTGGAGGGCCAAGTCTTCTACTCATTCTCTATAAGAGCTTGTGATTCTTTGTTTTCCATCCTTATTCTGTAAATCAAAGAACAAAGACTCAAAGATCCCCCCCATTATGTACAATTTGATCAGGATTTTGTGCCCTCAGTTTAACTAGTTATCTTTACATCCCCAAAGTTTCAGGAGCCAATTTTCTTAAGAAGCATTCTATGATTAATAATGTAACAGCCATCCTTTTTAATCCCCGCGTACCCCTTGCGTACTCTATCATACTGGTAAGGTCAATAGGCCTCTCAGTATTGCTTTCAGTAGTCTTCTCCTGGATACTCCAAATGCTGCTAACTCCTGGGGATGTATTCAGAAAATTCTGGTTTTCAGGCTGAGGAAAAACACAAACTGTTTCTTTTAAGCAGGTTTTACACTAATGTTAAGAAGTTGGTGTGTGTGTGTGTGTGTGTGTAGAGGTGTGAATACATATGTGCTATGTGAAAACTACACACATGGCAGTCAACTGGAAGAACAGAAAAATCACATAGAAACGAAAATTCTCCATAATGCTTCCACCTTGAAACAACCACTTCCAACACATCTGTGTGTTCTGGCCAGAGAAATGTCTGCCTCTGGTTTTCTGGTTTTATTTATTTTTTGGTAAAGATTTTATTTATTTATTTGACAGACAGAGATCACAAGTAGGCAGAGAAGCAGGCAGAGAGAGAGGAGGAAGCAGGCTCCCCGCCAAGCAGAAAGCCCGATGCGGGGCTCGATCCCAGAACCCTGGGATCATGACCCAAGCCCAAGGCAGAGGCTTTAACCCACTGAGCCACCCAGGCAGCCCTGGTTTTCTGGTTTTAATCATGCATTCGCCCCATTCGTTCCCTCACTTATGGCTCTATTTACCTAGCAATACAAACAAGATGGCATTAGGATTGCCAGATAAGACACAGGACACCCAGTTAGATTTGAATTTCAGAAAAATAACCAATCGTTTTTAGTATATGTCCCAAATATTGCACGGCGCCCATTTGATCTGAAAATTATTCCTTATCCAAATTTCTAATGTAAGTGGGCATCTTGTATTTTTATTTACTGAATTTGGCAACCCTCACTGTAATGCAGCCCCAGAGTGGGCGGACGTGGGGGTGAGCAGTAGCGGGCAGAGCCCCTGACGGACCCCACATTCCCAGTAACCTTAAGAGGCTGCTATTAATCAAAGGATATAATAAATGTATCGAGTGTGAGAGGGCATGAAGGACTAAGTAGAACGGGAGAGAGAGAGAGAGAGAGAGAGAGTGTGTGTGTGTGTGTGTGTGTGTGTCTTCGTCTGGGCCAGCTGAGTAAAGGTGAAAGCACATTTTGAATTAAAATTGAACCTCCCCAGCCTCCGGGGACCTGACCCCACTCGGGAACACAGTCGTCAGATGTAGGCCGAGTTACAAAGCGAAGGCTGCCTGACAGGGCTGGCATCCAGGAAAATCAAATAAAATCTCCCTGCGAGTCCCTCCCTGAGGGCTGCTCACAAAGCCTTGGCAACCTAGAGCCTGCAAACAAATCCCTCCCAGTGCTGCCCAGCAGAGCCCGGTTCCCCAGGTGGCTTTTGTTAATTGAGATTAAGCCCGCAGCTGCACACACAGCTCCTCAGGGCGGCCTGCGGCCCCCTCCCTTGTCTCTTGTTCTGGGAACAGAAGGGGCCCACGTGTGGTTTCAGGAAATGAGAAGACAAGATCTTCTGTTGTAAGTGGAAAGGACCACCTGTATCGGGACTGGGAAAAGGGGGTCCTTGTCAGACCGCTGAACACAGCCAAATAAATAGGTTCCCTGGAATCAGCCTCCATTATCGAGGACTCCACACCAGTGTTTCTCCACAGAATCAGCAACTGTGAGAACTCAAGGTAGCCTCCAGGGCCACAGAAACAAGAAGGGCTTCCCTGTCAGTGAAATTCTGTTACTTCAGAGTTTTGCCTGTGTTGTCTCATTTACTCATCCTCACAATTTAGGTGGATGGGGATTATGAGTCCGATTTTACACCAGAGAAACGGAGGCTCAGAGAGGCTGAGTCATTTTCCCAGACCCACACAGCTAGGAACGCGCAGAGCCAGGACTCAAACCCAGGAATTCTGGCTTCAAAAACCCTGCATCTCCTGCTACACTATCCCACTTCCTATGGACCTCTCATAGGACTCTTACAAATTAGGAAGGAAAGGGAACTTGTTTTCTTTATTGTCTTTTACATCCCGCAAGAATACAAACTCTATGAGGCAGGTATGTTTGTATACTTTGTTCACTGCTCCCACAATAATGCCTCGCACACACAGTAAGCGTTCAACAGATATCTGCTGAATGAATGAATGAATAATGGAATGAATGAATGGAGATGGCACCAGGCTTTTGCTCTTGCCCCATTCTACCACTGCCATTTCCTGCACATTCACAAACATCCCCTCATTTAATCAGGCCCATTCCAGGTTTTTGGCGAGCCCTGAAGTCAGAGGGACGTGAGTCTGAATCCTTGCTTCACCACTTGGTATCTGTGTGAATGGACCAAATTACATTGTGTATTTGCTTGGTTTCCTCCTCCATAATTGGGGATAACAGCAAGACCCAGGGCAGAAGGTACTACTATGAATAAGGATATGTTTCTAGAACACCTCACACATAGTAGGTGCCTAATAAATGACAACTTACGGAACGCCTGGGTGGCTCAGTCAGTTAAATATCTGCCTTAGTCTCAGGTAATGACCCCAGAGTCCTGGGATCAAGCCCCACATTGGGCTCCCTGCTCAGTGGGGAGCCTGTTTCTCCCTTTCCCTATGCCTGCTGCTCCCCCTGCTTATGTGAATGCGTGCTCTCTCTCTTTCTGTTTCTCTGACAAATAAATAAAAATAAATAAAATCTTAAAAAAATCTTTAAAAAATGAGGCTTAATCTTAAAATCTTAAAAAATCTTAAAAAAAATAAATAAAATCTTAAAAAAAAATAAATGAGGCTTAAAACAAAAACTCAATGAGGCCTCACCCCAAATAGAATATACCCTCAGCTACTGGAGCAGATTCCTGAGTAGACATGTGCTCCTGCCAGTGAGCTGGCCTGGCCATTAGGAAATCTTTGGGTTTGTTCTAAATTGTAAAAAATTAATTCATTTTTTAAAATATGAAATACACATTTTTATATAAAATATAAAAATACAGACATTCTAAAGAAAATGAAAAATACCCATATTATGTTATGTAGAAATAACTGCTGCATTAGATTCCTGTTGCTTCTGGAACAAATTACCATAAACTTAGTGGCTTCATACAATGCCTACTGGTGGTACATGGAGTTAAAGCTATTTTCACAATATAGCTAGCACATGATTTTCTTTTGTCCTGTATTTCCATTTGTCCTGAAAGTTCACAAACACACAAAACTAATCAGAGAAATGATTACCTACGGGATGCAGGATTTAACGAGAACATAGCATGCAGGAAACTCTGGGAGCAGCTGAAATACTCTGTCCTCATGATTGTGCTGCTGCCCTGTACCAGGGCATAGATTTGTAAATATTCATTAAGTCTACACTTAATATCTGTGCATTTCACCGTAAATAAATTTTACGAATTTCATAGTAAAAGAATATGAAACAACTTAAAAACCTCAAACTTAGCATCATACGCTTATGGAGGTCAGAAGTGCAAAATCAGGGGCACCTGGGTGGCTCAGTGGGTTAAAGCCTCTGCCTTCGGCTCAGGTCACAATCCCAGGGTCCTGGGATCGAGCCCCACATCGGGCTCTCTGCTCTGCAAGCAGCCTGTTTCCTCCTCTCTCTCTGCCTGCCTCTCTGCCTACTTGTGATCTGTGTCAAATGAATAAATAAAATCTTAAAAAAAAAAAAGGAAGTACAAAATCAATCTCATTCGGCTGCAAGGAAGCTGTCCTCAGGGCTATGTTCCTTCCAGAGGTCTAGGAAAGAATGTTTTCCTACCTTTTTCTGCTTCTAGAGGCTACCTGCATTCCTTGGTTCAAGGCGCCTTCCTCTACCAGCAAACCCAACCACATGGCTTCTTCCAACCTCTCTCTGACTCCAGCTCTCTGCTTCTCTCGTCCATCTTTGAAGCACTCATTTGAGTGCATTGGGCCTCCCTCTTGACCAGATTCTGGCAGAGCTCTTCTCAACCATCTCCTTGCCTAGGCCTCAAACTTGGTCTATAAACACTTGAACAAAACGCTAACATCATGTTATACAGCTCGGGGCCACAACCCTAGGATGACACTAGCTCCCCTTTAACTGCTTGCTTGAGAAAATGCAAGGCTACCAAGAGAATTTACTTTTTGCTTCAGGTAACACCTGAAGACAGGGCCTGTCTCCCCACCTCTGTGGGAGGGGAGGGGCCTAACTTTGGTAAGTGCCAGTTAACAAACCCAGATGAGTTTCCCATGGAAACTCCATTCAGGCTCTTTGTAACTTTCACTCTGCTGACTACCAGGTCCTGGCTTATCCCCTTTCCATCCTCTCGTCCTCCCTGTCAAACACCCGGTCATTTCTGTACTCATCAAAGTTGAGTTCACTTCACACTACGGGATTCCTGTTGCAATAATATATTGACTAAAATCAGTTCTTATCTTAGTGTCCAGCTGTGTTATCTTAGGGAGACATGTGATTACGTATTAAGGATCTTTAAAAGGAGAGGCTATCCTGAATGATCCAGTGCCATCATTGGAAGAAGTTGTCCTTGGGTATAGCTCTGATGAGCTTGGGTAAGTGGAGAACAATGGACAGCAGTCCCTCAAGAACTTAGCAAAGAACAGTGTTAATCGTATGACCTATACATAGTAATGGCTGCACACATGGTTGTTGACTGACCAACTGATGGGCTAATAGACAGGAAATTGAGTCCTTAAAATGCAGACATTCACTTACTTGTTTACTCATCAATATTGCCAAGAATTTCTTTCTTGTGTGCGTCTGGATGGCTCAGTCAAACTTCTGCCTACGGCTTAGGTCATGATCCCAGGTTCCTGGGATCAAGTCTCACATTAGGCTCCCTGCTTGGCAGGGAGCCTGCTTTTCCCTCACCCTCTGCCTGCCACTTCCCCTGATTGTACTCTTTCTGTCAAATAAATAAATAAAATCTAAAAAAAAAAAAAAAAGAATTCCTTTCTTGCAAACAACACAGGAAGCTATTAGAAAATGCAGGCTAAAAAGTTCTTTGGGGACACACGGAGTGGCTTACAGTCTCAGACGTAAAGCTGAAGTAGCAGGTCTTGAGAAAGTGAAGGACAAAGGCAGTTCTGGGAATCTAGGTAGCAGAAATCAACAGGTCCTTATGGCTGTCTCAGCTGGGATGAATCAGCTCCCATCAATTTTCTAACCTTATGTCACCCACTCAAGGTTCAAAGTCCTGGGAGAGAGTCCCACTGGCCTTGCTCAGAAAACATGCCTGCCCCTTGGCTAGAAGGAAGAATAAAATAACTCCTGACTCCCAGACTATTGACCTGAGCCACTAGGTGAATGAATGTGTCATTCACTAAGATGGGGAGATCTGAGGAGGATCAGATTCATTGTGAAAATCAAGAAATCTTTTTTAGCTGTGTTCACTTTGAGCTGCCTCTTAGTCATCCAAATAGAGCTGCTGCATAGGCAGTAAGTCTAAAGCTCAGAAGAGAAATCCAGGGTCCAAGGAGAAGGCCAACAAAACACAAATATGGGAAAAATCAACTTGTAGATGCTATTTAGACCAGGCGCTTGAATGGCATATCTCTGGAGAGAAGTTAAATAGCAAGAAAAGGGCCAAGGGCTAAAGACCTAGAGCACCCTTATAGTTCTGACACAGGAAGACTTGGGAACTGGACAAAAAAGCTACATCCTGGAAGCTAGCCAACAAGATAGGTGTAAACCAGGCAACAGCAGCATCCTAGAATCTAGAGGCTGTTTCACAAAGGAAGGGGTGTGAACTATTGCAAGTGATGCAGAGAGGTCAGGAATAAGGAGACAAGTGAGAGCAAACTTGGACTTGAGAAGATACAGATATTGTGAACTTGGTAAGAGCCAAGTCCAAAAAATGGGACAAAGGATCAAAGGGACTGGCTTCAGGAGCACACAAGAAGTGAGCGATGTTATTTTTGAAAGGTCGGGTGCAAAATGGTTTTGTTGTGTTGTGAGATCCATCCATATTTCACGGATAGCAATAATGTATTATCATTTCTCTCTCATATTCCATTGTATGAATATCCCATGACTTGTTTATTCATCTTTCTACTGATGGGTATTTGGGGGTGTTTCCAGTGTGAGACTTTTACAAATAGTCCTGTTATTAACATTCTTGTTTGTATCTTCTGGTAAGCAGAATCCATATATCTGGGGATGGAAACATAAGAATTAAGTCATTGGATCCTAGGATTTATATAGATTTAGCTGATACACAGGTTTCCAAAGAAGTTGTACCAGTTTATACTCACATCAGCAATGTCTGAGAATTCAGGTTGCTGTAAAAACCCCACCAACATTGGGTATTGTCAGTTTCTTTATGTAGGTATGCCAGTAAAGGGGTAATGGCTTCTCATTGTGATTTTAGCTTGGATTTCCCTGGGGATTTATGAGTTTGGCCACATTTTTATATAATTGTTGGTCACTTTAAATCCTCTTTTATGAAGTGCTGAAGTCTTATACATCCTTCTACTGGTTGCCTTTTTTCCCTCATTGGTCCATTTTTTAATATAAATTGTTTGCTCTGTGAGTTACTTTACACTCTGCAAGGATGTTAATTTTTTATTTTATTTTGGTGTGGAGTCACTCAAAAAGCTTGAATTTAAGTGTGGCATAGTTTATCCATCTTTTCCCTTACGGGTAGTGCCTTCTGTGTCTTATGTAGGAATCTTTGCCCATACCAGGATGAAAATATTGTACCCTGTTTCCTAGGAGCATTACTGTTTTAGCTTTGACATGTAGATCTGTAATCCAGGAGCAAGATTCACTTTTTCCCCATACGGAAATCGAATTAGCCCAGTGCCATTCGCAAAAGTTTCTCCTTTTCCTATTGCACTGCAGTAACACATATGCTGAGAGTCATACCACCAAATATGTGTGGATTTGCAGACTTTGTTCTGTTGATCTCCTTGTGTGCATTTACACATCTGTCACACTACCTTAATTACTGTAGCTTTCTATGGGCAGCAGAATTCAGTAACATGATTCTTCTTCTGAATTATCTTGACTGTGGTTGGCCCTTTGCAATTCTGTATAAATTTCACAATCAGCTAGTTAACTTGTATTTTAAAAGCTGCTGGTATTTGTAGTGGCTTATGCTGAAACTAATTCAGACAGAATTAAGGTCTTTTTAGAATAATAAACCTTCCAATTCGTGAATTTCATATATACCTTCCTGTATATTTCTTTATTTGGTTTCACTTTTTATTGTAGAGATCTAGCATATGTATCTTTAGATTTATTCCTGGGTATTTAATATTTTCGATGTGATGATAAATGGTAATTACTTACCCAGATTTTATTCTCCAGCAGTTTGTTGCTTGTTGAGCAAACTACAGTTGATTTTTAATATTGACTTTGTGTCCAGTGAACTTGCTAAATTCTCTGATTATTTCTACAGGTTAGCCTGTAGATTATTATGGATTTTCAATATTTGCAATCATGTTATTAACTAATAATAACAGTTCCTCTTAAGCTCATGCTTACTGCATTTGCACTGAGAACAGTTGAATACAGTAGACATCCTTGTCTGTCCTGATTTCATGGGGGAATTTTTCAAGATCTCAAGATAGCACATGATGTTTGCTTTTGGCTCTTTGTAGATATCCTTCACCACAGTAAGGAAGTTTTCCTTCAGTCTTAGTTTGCTGGAAATTTTTATCATGAATGGGTATTCTATATTGTCAAATGTGTTTTCTTTTTTCTTGAGATCATTTCTATTATGTGGTGAAGTAAATTAATGGATTTGCAAATCTTATAATGAGCTTCCTAAAATAAACCGTACTTGGTCCTGTTCTATTAAAATAAATGCTAGTTGGTCATGTCCTATTATCTTTTAAAAATTATATACAACTGTAAAATCAATAAAAATAATTTTTAAGAGCCATTTAACCTGATAAATGGTAATATTGTAGTGGAACAAAATCACATTATAACTGACTACCCTCCAGTTTGAGATAAAACATACTGCCCCTCCCTGCTTCCATGGAGGAGTTCCCACTGCTGGATATCAGAAATAGAGAGGGACAGAAAAGCCCCAGGAGATGAGGGTCAGAGGCAGAAATATCAAAACATGTCTGAAGATGCAGGTGGTCTGGTTAGACTATAAATCCCTAGTCAGGTGAAGGAAATGGGGAGCCTGACAAATGGAGAAGCTAGAAGGAGGTCAAGAAGGACACAAGTAAGAATCTCTTTGTTGGGTAGCAGTGCTGGGAAGCCCTTCCCTGACCCTGGAATTCTGAGACTTTAGGGAACGCGGTCGGTAAAGAAACATTGCTTTTCTGGCTAGACAGGCAGAGGGTAGATCAGACCCTGTGCCCGGGGTGAACTTTTTGTCTCACCCTTTCATCCCCCCTGGAGAAATAGCCAAACAGCATGTTTGACTCAGCCCCTCTTGGACCTCTTAGCATCCTTCGGGTGTCCCCAGCCACTCTCGGGATCACACATGGCCATTTGCAATCCCGTCAAGGACCCAAAGTCATCCCACTGGACTGTCTCTCTGCAGTTGGTCTCCAGTTCCCATGAAGCATGAAAAGTTTTAGGTTCTAGCACTTTTTTCCTCTGGATCCCTGATAAATTCTATGGGTAAGAGTCTGGTTTCATTGTTCTTCATTATCATCTGAGCTTGTGTCTTGGCTTTTGCTTTTATGTAAGTAGCAAGGTGGTGTTATTCCTATTTGTCTGCTTACTGACTGTTATTCTCCAAGGTAACTATCTCAAGAGGTTCTGTAGAAAATAATAAAGCCAAAATTTCCCCAGAGAAGCTTCATAAAGAACATCTCCAGAGCCAGTACAGATGAGCTGGCAGATCACAAAATTGCATTCAGATCTCTGTCCAGAGAAAGGTCAGGGCTTGGGGAAAATCAACTACTGCATCAGAACATTGGGAAAATAGTCTGCAAGCTGTTATGTGTAATTTTTTTAAATCACCCGCAATCTTTTTCATTGTGAAAATTATAGATTTTTGCTCATTTTACTGGAGTCTATAGTTCATGATTCGAAGCAGGCAGGTACCTGTATTACATTGTCTGAGGCTTTCCTGACCCCTCCCCCCCCACTCCTCTGTCCTCCTGGTCCCCCATGGTTAATCAAAAGTAGGGCCTCTGTCAGCATCTATTATAGTATCCTGCACTTTCCTTTCACGGCCTCTAGCACATTTTTTAACTACATATTTGTTGTTCAGATATTTATTTCTATTTCCTCCTGGGTTCCTGGGTTTCCTCCTTCAGCTTCCCCACCTTGTACAAGTAAATATACAATAATATGTGTAAAATGGCCACTGACTAAACAAGTGTTCATTAGGTACCGAGCTATATGCCAGGGGTTGCTGACAGAAACAGAGATGAGCAAAATACAAATTCATCAAATCATCCAGCCAAATGAGGATTTCAGGCAAAAAAAATTCTAATGGTTATAATACAATATAATACAATGCAATCACTTATAGCTAGGTTTCTGGAGTGTTCTATAAAGAAATGGCAGGCTGCTGGGTAGGTGCGAAGAGAGAAACACAGAGGGATAACGTTTAATTTATGTCTGGTGAGAAGAGGTTAGGACTCTAAGGTGGAGGGAAAATGAACCTAGACCCAGAGTCTTTATGTCTCCTGAGATGTACATAGAAGTTTCTTGTGGTTAAAAAGGAAGTTTTCATGAGCATTTATTATAACTATTTTAAGGTAGTTGTCTCAAATTCATTCCAACTACTGCTAAAAAGGTCTACATGAATTCTCAATTATCCATGTTGATGAATTTAGATATATGTGTGTTTAACCTAAATACATTGTATACATAAGATAGACAAGAGTGGATGAGGTCATTTCTGTATGTTTTGATGAGGGCATGGGTGGTGTGTTTTTTCCTTCAAGAACTTTATAAGACTACTTATGAGACAGGGAAAGATCACTTCATAAGTGTCAAATCTTCTTTCTCTACTGCTTTGTTTTTCTAAAGTTGAAAACTTCTGGAAATTTGGTAACAATCCAGAGAGAGAGAATATGGAGAAATAGGCACTCTCATAGATGGCTGGTGGGAATTCAAAATGATACACACCCTCTGCAGAGATAAATTTGGCAATATAGAACAAACATTACATATGCCTTGCTTTTTTAAAAAAAATTATCTTAGCAAACCTACTTCTGGGAATCCCAAAGTTGTTCTGTTCAGAATACAAAAAGACATTTACAATTTTTTTCCCATTACATTATCAGTAAGAGCAAGAAACTAGAAACAACCTATATGTTCTCCAATAAGCAACAAATTGAAGAAACATGTGCCATCCATAAATGCAGCTGTATGCAACTGAGAGAGGCAATGAGAAATAGATCTACCTACTATTAAGGTCTGCGCTCCAGAATATACTGTTAAGTGGGAAAAACAATGTGGCCTCAAATTCATCTACAGATTCTACACAATCCCTGTTAAAATCCCAGCTGGCTTCTTTGCAAACATTGACAAGCTGACCTGAAAATTTACACAGACATTTAAAGTATTTGAAATCTAAGAAATTCAAGGGAATTACTAAAACAGTCTGGAAAAAGAAGAATAAAATTGGAGGGTTCACACTTCACAATTCGAAAATTTACTCCAAAGCTATAGTAATCAAGACAGTGTGCTGTTGGCATAAAGTTAGTCATGGGACAGAACTGAAAATCTAAAAACAAACTTACATTTCCAGTCAGTTTGCTTTTGACCAGGGTGCTAAGACAATTCAATGGGAAAATGTCTTTCTAACAAATGGTGTTGGGACAGCTAGATACCCAAATACAAAAGAATGAAGTTGGACTCCTACACAAAAATGAACTCAAAATGGATATAGACCTAAATCTAAGAGCTAAGACTATAAAACTCTTAACAAAAATAGGTGTTGATCTTTGTGAACTTAGATTAGGTGATGATTTCTTGGCTAGGACACCAGAAGCACAATTAACAAAAGAAACAACAGATAAATTAGACCCCATCTCCTCTAAGCAAAGAGAGAGCCTAAAAATAGTAGATCAGAAAGGAACAGAGACAATATATAGTAAAAGTCACCTTACAGGCAATACAATGGCACTAAATTCATATCTCTCAATAGTTACCCTGAATGTTAATGGGCTAAATGGCCCAATCAAAAGACACAGGGTATCAGAATGGATAAAAAAACAAAACCCATCAATATATTGCCCACAAGAAACTCATTTTAGACCCGAAGACACCTCCAGATTTAAAGTGAGGGGGTGGAAAACAATTTACCATGCTAATGGACATCAGAAGAAAGCTGGGGTGGCAATCCTTATATCAGATCAATTAGATTTTAAGCCAAAGACTATAATAAGAGATGAGGAAGGACACTATATCATACTCAAAGGGTCCGTCCAACAAGAA